>CAKNXH010084042.1:0-20882 GCA_932178445.1 Andricus quercusramuli
TTTCGAAAAAACCTGTGGTCATGCTAGCTAAACGTTAAGCTAGCAGGTCCACACATAGAGAAAAACTATTAAAAAAATATTTCTTTGCAGAATAATTTAGGGCTCATTTAGGGCTCACTTTATGCCCTATTGCCAAATTTGATACTCCGCAATTTTTAGAAAAAACCTGAGGTCATCAGGACCACACATAGAAAAAAAACTACTTAGAAAACATTTCTTTGCAGAATAATTTAGGGCTCATATAGGGCTCACGTAATGCCCTATTGCCAAATTTATTGCTCCGCAATTTTTAGAAAAAACCTGTGGTCCTGCTAGCTTAACGTTAAGGTAGCAGGACCACACGTAGAAAAAAACAACGTAGGAAATATTTCATTGCAGAATAATTTAGGGCTCATTTAGGGCTCATTTAATGCCCTATTGCCAAATTCGAAGATCCGCCTTTTTTAAAAAAAACCTGTGGTCCTGCTATCTTAACGTTAAGCTAGCAGGACCACATATAGAAAAAAAATACTTGGAAAATATTTCTTTGCAGAATAATTTAGGGCTCATTTAGGGCTCACTTAATGCCCCATTGCCAAATTTGATACTTCGCAATTTTTAGAAAAAACCTGCGGTCATCAGGACCACACATAGAAAAACAACACTTAGAAAACATTTCTTTGCAGAATAATTTAGGGCTCATTTAGGGCTCACTTAATGCCCCATTGCCAAATTTGATACTCCGCAATTTTTAGAAAAAACCTGTGGTCATCAAGACCACACATAGAAAAAAACTACTTAGAAAACATTTCTTTGCAGAATAATTTAGGGCTCATTTAGGGCTCACTTAATGCCCCATTGCCAAATTTGATACTCCGCAATTTTTAGAAAAAACCTGTGGTCATCAAGACCACACATAGAAAAAAACTACTTAGAAAACATTTCTTTGCAGAATAATTTAGGGCTGATTTAGGGCTCACTTTATGCCCTATTGCCAAATTTGATGCTTCGCCTTTTTCTTTAAAAAACCTGTGGTCCTGCTAGATTAACGTTAAGCTAGAAGGACCACACATAGAAAAAAATGACTTGAGAAATATTATATTATGAATCTGTTTACAATTAAATAATATATAGATTCTTACGTTAAAAATTGAACAATTTTAATTCAAAAGCCTTAGTAAGTAATGAAATATTTGAATCCGATTGCAGCTTCAAAATCTTTTTTCAATTTTCAAAATTATTTTGATTAATATATTCATAATTAAATGCTTTTATTCAATTTCAAATCCTATTCATATATTATTGCATTCTCAAATACTCAATTTTTTAAACATTCAGTTTGAAAAATTTTATTGAAAAAATTGTTGTTTCAATATTTAACAATATTTGACTGTTTATTTAAAATAAGAAATTATAAATCAAACATTCAAAAATAAACTGAATAAAATTGAATTATTTAAAATAAAATACGAATCGTTAGAGTTTCAGGGTGCTGAATGTAAACTTCAAAATTTTCATTGTTTCATTTTTTTCAATTTTGAATTTGTGAATTGCATTTTTCAATTTAGATTTTTCAAGAAAAAACTTATAATCACTAAATTGCACTGCTTTTAAGTTGAAATAGTTTGAAAATGATATAATTTTGAACACTTACAAATTTCTCTGAAAGAACTCTGGACACGCTTTGAGGTTCGCTATAGCTTTTATAATAAATTTTAAATAAGAAAGTAAAAATGAAATATTAAAAAATAAACAAATTGAAATTGAAGTATTTAAAATAAAATAAACCTTAAATCATTAAAATTTCAGAGTGCTGAATGCAAACTTAGAAATTTGCATTGTTTCATTTTTTTAAATTATTTATTTGTAAGTGACATTTTTGAATTTAAATGTTTCAATAACGATGTGGTCCTGCTAGCTTAAAGTTAAGCTAGCAAGATTACAGGTTTTTTCTAAAAATTGCGAAGTATCAAATTTGGCAATGGGGCATTAAGTGAGCCCTAAATGAGCCCTAAATGAGCCCTAAATTATTCTGCAAAGAAATATTTTCTAATTATTTTGTTCTATGTGTGGTTCTGATGACCACAGGTTTTTTCTAAAAATTGCGGAGCATTAAAATTGGCAATAGGGCATTACGTGAGCCCTAAATGAGCCCTAAATTACTCTGCAAAGAAATATTTTCTAAGTATTTTTTTTCTATGTGTGGTCCTGATGACCTCAGGTTTTTTCTAAAAATTACGGAGTTTCAAATTTGGCAATAGAGCATAAAGTGAGCCCTAAATGAGCCCTAAATTATTATGCAAAGAAATATTTTCTAAGTATTTTTTTTCTATGTGTGGTCCTGCCAGCTTAACGTTAAGCTAGCAGGACCACAGGTTTTTTTTAAAAAAAGGGGGAACATTGAATTTGGCAACAGGGCATTAAATGAGCCCTAAATGAGCCCTAAATTATTCTGCAATGAAATATTGCCTGCGTTGTTGTTTTCTATATGTGGTCCTGCTAGATTAACGTTAAGCTAGCAGGACCACAGGTTTTTTCTAAAAATTGCGGAGCATTAAATTTGGCAATAGGGCATTACGTGAGCCCTAAATGAGCCCTAAGTTATTCTGCAAAGAAATGTTCTCTAAGTCATTTTTTTCTATGTGTGGTCCTGATGACCTCAGGTTTTTTCTAAAAACTGCGGAGTATCAAATTTGTCAATAGGGCATAAAGTGAGCCCTAAATGAGCCCTAAATTATTCTGCAAAGAAATATTTTCTAAGTCGTTTTTTTCTATGTGTGGTCCTGCTAGCTTAACGTTAAGCTAGCATGACCACAGCTTTTTTCTAAAAATTGCGGAGCATTAAATTTGGCAATGGGGAATAAAGTGAGCCCTAAATGAGCCCTAATTTATTCTGCAAAGAAATATTTTCTAAATATTTGTTTGTTATGTGTGGTCCTGCTAGCTTAACGTTAAGCTAGCATGACCACCGGTTTTTTTGTTTAAATGCAGAGCATTAAATTTGGCAATAGGGCATTAAATTAGCCCTAAATGAGCCCTAAATTCCCTATGAGTTTTCATTCAGTTTTTGCAATGTGGTCCTGCCAGCTTCACGGACCTTCAAATCCTTTAAATCTTCTGTAAATCTCTTAAAATGACTTGAAATATAATTCCATCAAGTCACTTAAAATCTGGTGAAATCCTTTAAAATCTCTTAAAATACCTTAAAAATCCTGAAAGTCACTAGAAATCTGTTAAAATCCCGGACAACGCTAGGTAAATTTATGCTAGTAAATAAATTTAAAAAATGGTTTTGGGAACTTTTTTCATATTCTTAATACAATATATGTAAAAAAAAGTTCATCAGACTGAACGTCTGAAAATTCAACCCAATGTTATGAACTATTCCCAAGGCGGCAGAGCTGAAAAAGAAATAGGACTAACGAAACAGATAAAAAATAATGAGTAAGAAGTGAAAAAATGTGGAAAATTAAAATTCACGAATTATTTAATTTTCCATAACTCTTAAATTCTCAACATTTATATTAATTTAATTTCAAATTATCGAATATAAATATTTTAATTATAATTATTTTCACTAACATAATTAATTAATCGATTAATAAATTATTGCGGCTAACCAAAAATACCCAAAAATAAATACCATATACACAAATAGATGAAAAATAAAAATACCGAATTGTAAAATTGAATAAAGTTATTTTTATATAAATAATTAGGCAAATTAATTATTTAATATATATATATATAGAATAATTAATTCATCTAATCATTGAAATTAAATTAATTTTAGGAAATTTTATAATTCGATAAATTTGGATATTGGAAACTTAAACATTTGTCCATTTATAATTCGGACCATATTATTTTCGGCAATTACTTCCTCATAGGAGAAGCTTTGTAGTCGTGTCAAAATCCAGTTTCCAAAGAACGGTTTTCCTGAATATCAAGCTTTTTACGATCCTGCAACATGTGATTAACGTGTATAGATAAATTGATAAAATTCGGCATGCTTATTCCACTATACATATACCAAGTTGAATTTCTTACAAGGGTTTTACAAAATATTTTAAAACTAATTGAAAAATGTTAATTAATATATTAAACCTTTCAAATCATCTTCTTTGGGACTAATGAAAAATACCGAAATAATAATTATATATACTGAATCTAAACAATTCAAAAAAATAGTTTCAAATAAATATTAATCTACTTTAATGAAAAAAATTTTGGTCGAACGAAATATTTTATTTATTTGCCAAATTAAATCTCTACCTATAATTTGAGTAAATGAAGCATTATTTGAATTAGTGAAGTAAATGACAAGTAGACAGAAGAAAAATTAAGCAAAATTTGTTTTTTTTTGATGAGTCTTATTTTATATTACAAATTTACGTATATTAGGTTTTTTCAACGCATTAAAACAGATTAACATATATGTTAATTAAAAAACGGATTTTTATTACTATAAATTAAAAATGACAGTATTTGGATTGTTTCTTGGCTTCAACGGTGGAGAGTATATTAAAAGAAATTAGAAAGAAAACTGTTATTTTTATCATAAATAGTACAATTTAATTTGAAACTCAGTTAAATAAATAAAATGAAATGACTTTTAACCAAGTTTCAGTTAAGAAAATTAATTCTCAACTGAAAAATAAGAATTTACACAAATTAGTTCAATTTTCAACCAATAACCATCCAAAAAGTTGAATTTTTAACTACAAGAGATGAATTCTGAACCAAAAATATAATAGTGGACTTTTGTAATTAAAATTAATTAAATCTTAACCAAAAATGATCAATTTCAACCAAAAACGTTACTTTTTTACAGAATGATAAATTTTTAATCCGAAAGGACAAATTATCTATAAAAAAAAAAGATAGTTCAATAAAACAGTTGACTTTTCGACCAAAATAGATGAGTTTTTAACAATATAGTTGAACTTTCAACAAAATAATTAAGTTTCCAACCAAAAAGTTGAATTTTTAACCAAAAGAGATTATTTCTGAGCCAAAAGTTTAACAGTAGACTTTCCATTAAAAATGCATCAACCTCCAAAGAAAGAAGATCAATTTTCAACCAAAAAAGATTACTTTTCTACTAAACGATGAATTTTAAATACAACAAGACGAATTTTCTATAAAAAAAAGAAAGTTCGAAAAAGTTAATTTTCAACTAAGAAAGATGAATTTTCAACCAAATAGTTGAATTTTCAGGCCAAAAGACAATTCCTTTAGAAGACACTTTAATTTTCAACCAAATAATAGAATTTTTAACCAAAAGAGATGAATTCAGCCAAAAAGATTTTTCGAACAAATAATTTAATTTTCTACAAAAAAAAAAGAATTTTCAACCCAAAAAGACCAACTATAAAAAAAACTGTTGAATTTTCAAGCCTAAAAATGTATTCTCAACCAAAAAGTTAATTTTCAACCAAATAGTTGCATTTTCTACCAATATAATAGAATTTTTAAGCCAAAAAGACGAATTTCTAACAAAACGGTTGCATTTTCAAGTGAAAAAGATGAATTTTCTACAAAATAGTTGAATTCTCAACTCGAAAATGTTAATCTCAAAAAACATTCAATTTTCAAGCAATAATGAAATAGTTAAATGTTCAGTTCAAAACATTATTTTGTAACCAAGACAAAAGGAATTTTTAACGACAAGCGTAAAGTGTCAGTCCATAAAATTAATTTTTAATAAAACAGTTCAAATTTCAACCAATCAGTTGAATCTTAAATCGAATAATTAAATTTTCAACCAAACACTAGAACTTTTAAACAAAATAAGAGATGAATTCGGAACTAAAAATAAAATAGTAGACTTTTTAAATGGAAAGAATTAACTTTCAATAAAAAAGACAATTTTGCTACTAAAAGACGATTTTTCAATGTTGTTCATTATTACGAACAAATATAATTGTCTGAACAATTTATTATTATTGTTAATAATATTATCTTTAAACAATGCTAGAAATTGTGGTTTTTCCTGAAAATTTCAATTTTTTGTTACCTTTTTAGTTGAAGTGAGTTGATAATTATTTAAGCTGAGAAAAAGTAATTGTTTAAACGAATTGTTTTCATTAATAACTATTCTCACCTATATTAATGCCGATAGCTGCAGTTTTTTTCTCAAATTTTTAATTTTTTGCCCTCTTTTCACTTAGTATGGTAATAATTATTGCAAGTTAATAAAAATAGTTGTTTAAACAATTTATATTGTCTTATAACTATCTACTCTTATATAATTACTAGAAAATTGCTGTTTTTTCTAAAATTTTGAACTTTGCCTTGGCTTTTGAGTAATTTAACAATAATAAATAAACAATAGGGAGAATCATTCTTCAAACAATATCTTTATTTTCCTTAGATATATTTTTCTGAAAAAAAAACAAATTTTTGAAATATTCTTCGAATTTGCTATATTGGTCATATTAAATGTGAATTTTCCCTGAAGTAGTAACTAAGAGACTTTTTCTTAAAATTAAAATTAATATTTATTATTTTTTTTAGATAAAAAGTCACAGGAAAGCTGAAAATTTCAGAAAAGCCCCCAAATTTCTAGCGTCTTTATGTAGAAGAATATAGTAATAAAGAATAATAATAATTAATTAATTTTTGCCACATTCAATAGAGCAGATGAACCTTTTAGCAAATAAAATTTAAATTCAGTATTTGAATTTTAAACCAGAAAGAGTAATTTTCCACAAAAAAAGACGAATTTTCAACAAAGTAGTTGAATTTTTAACAAAGCAGCTGAATGTCCCACTGAGAAGATACATTTTCAACCAAATAATTGAATTTTCAAATACCATGAGTAATCTCTAACTGAAATATTCTAATTTTCAATTAAAAATACATTTTCAACCAAAAACAACGATTTTTCAATAAAATGGTTGAATTTTCAAACAAAGAGATAAATGTGTGACTTGAAGAATGTATCTTCAACCAAAAATTGAAGTTTTAACAAAGCATTTCAACTTTCTGCCAAGTAGTTCAATTTTTAACTATTGATAATGAATTTTCAATTAAAAATGGAATAGCTACATTTCGAGTTAACAAAATTGATTTTTCCGCAAAAAAGCAAACGAATTTTCCAGAAAATAGTTGCTTTTTTATTTTAAAAGTGTATTTTCAATAAAAAAACAAAAATTTTGAACAAAATTGTCAAGTTTTTGTATTAAGAGATCAATTTTCAACTTAAATAATGGACCGAAAAAGGCCAATCTTCAACCAAATTAATGAAAAGTTAAATAGTTAAATTTTCAACCAAGTAGTTGAATTTATTACCAAAAACACAAAATTTTAGCTGAGAAATTTACAATAAAAAATGGAATAGTTAAATTTTCAGTAAAAAAATTAATTTTCATCGAAAAAATGAATTCTCAAGCAAGAAGATTAGTTTTATAAACAAAAGACGAATTTTTCATAAATGACTTGAAGTTTAAACTTGAAAATATCATTTTCACCAAAAACAATTGAATATTTAACTGGAAAATATAAATTTTGGATAAAAAGTGGATTTATTAAAATCAGAGTTGAAAAAACTAAGTTAAAAAAATTAATTTCCAAGAAATTAGTTAAATTCAAAACAATAAGATTTCCAACCAATTACGGATAACCAACCAATTGGTCCAGCGGTACAGTATATAAAACAGACTTATGGGAGTGATACCTAAAAAATAATTATTTATCTGTCTTCTATAGCTAATTGTGAAGACAAATGTTGAGTATCAACTTGATTCACCTAATATTGAAGATTCCTAATCAAATTTATAAGAACGTCTTTTTTCTTAAGGGAAATACGTGTTAAATTTCATGGGGCTTGCGTCAATTCTAAATATCATTTTTACTTTTTATTTTTTGTATGATTTATTTTCGTGTGGATTGGAACAAATTTCCGGGCGTTATTCATAAAAATTCGAAACAAAATTTTTGGTTAACCGTAACATACAGTGGTATGTGAGACCTCAGGATGCTAGTGCAAACATTATTTCTGTTGAATTATTGCCTTGATTTAACTGAAAAGTTTATAATAAATTGAAAAATTCGAAAAAAGGCGACTTTCCAACTCTTATAAAAGAGAAAACTAAAAACAATAATATATTGTTCGACTAATTTATGTAAACATCTAGTTGTCAGCAAAAAGTATTATTTGATGTATAAGAAACAATTTGTATTCGAAACCCGTAAAAAAAAGCATAATTAGCGTAAAAAACTCGTAAAACCTGATTTTTCACTTATGGGGATTTTTTGGTACAGTATATAAAACAGATTTATGGGAGTGAAATGTGAAGAATAATTAATGATCTGTATTCTATAGCTAATTATGAAGAGTAATGTTGAGTTTTAAATCGATTGAGCTAATATTGAGGAATCTGAATAATTATTATTATTATACCATTAGGCCATTTCCCTTTCGGGGTAGGCGTGACTTGCTCGGTTGAAAAGTAGTTTGGGATAGGTATATAGGTGTAAAGTAGGTCGTTATATGGTATAAGGTAGATAGGTGTATAGGTATATATGTGTTAGGTATAGATATTTTAGATTGATCTGGAGTTTTCGTGTTATTTATTTAAATGACACGTTCACTCCGCAACACTGCTCCGACCCAGGTTGCTGATCAATCTCTCTAGCGATCACCCCAAGTGAGGAGCCTCACAAAATTGTTATGTATGGTTCCCCACTTGGGCCCATTAGTATCCAAGGTCCTTGTTTCAGGCATCATTCACTCTATTGTCACTCTGTTTATAAACTATTTGTGGCCACACTTTTCTGTCCTGACATACTACTCTAGCTTCCTTTACGTCCATGCATTTCTTCATGCAAGCTCTTCTGTTCCTATGACTTCTTATGTCTCTTCGGATTAATGTCTCATTTACAGATTCTAACCATTCTTTCGGCGGTCTACCTCTGGGCATTCTGCCATTTACTTTACCTTTATATACTTGCTTCGTCAGTCGTTCATCTTTCATTCTTTCAAGATGTCCGAACCATCTTAACTGATTTCTTTCCCATATGTCAACTAGCGTCTCTCTTGTACCACATTCTTTGAGGATTATCTCGTTTCGGACTTTGTCCATCAGTGTTTTTCCGCATATTATGCGCAGAGGTTTCATGCCGATCGCGTTGATTTTACTCCTGTCCTTTTCTTGACAGGTCCATGCCTCGCTACCGTATAGTACAGTTGGTACGAATATGGAATTATGTATGACCATTTTAGCTTTTTTTGATATGTTTTTATTTGTGAGGATGGACCCTGCTCTACCGATAACCTGCTTACCCTTATTTATGCGCCTATCTAATTCCCCATCTATTTTTCCGTCGCTAGTGAATAGACTACCTAGATATACGTACTTGTCAACTTGTTCTAATCTCACATCATTTAGGACAATGTTGCATATTGTTTTCTCACTTTTTCCCTCAAACACCATGACTTTCGTTTTATTCACGTTAATTTTGAGTTCCATGTTCTTCATGCTTGTATTAAGTTTATTCAACATTCTTTGCAAGTCTTCGACTGATTCTGCCATAACAATCTTGTCATCTGCGAAAGCCAACCCACGTACTTTGACGGTTTCGAGATCTATACCTTTTTCGTCGAAGAGGGCAGTTCTTAGACACTTATCCATGAATATGATAAATAGCCACGAGGACATAACGCATCCTTGTTTCACGCCTTGCATAATATCGAACCAGTCACTCAGTTTCCCATTTACCCTTACACTTGCTTTACTACCCGTATATATTGTTTTTATTGCTTGTAGGAGCCCTCCATTCACGCCATACTCTTTAAGGACATCCCAAAGTTTACTTCTATTTACCGTGTCGAATGCTTTTTCTAGGTCAATAAATGCACAGAAAACTTTCTTTCCTACTCTCAAGCTTTTTTCTGTGATCTGCCTTAGGCTAAATATCTGATCTGTACATGATCTGCCTGGCATAAATCCACTTCTCTTCTGTAATTTCCATCACCCTACGAATAAGTATTTTTGAGTATATTTTACTGACGGTACTTAGTAGGCTGATACCTCTGTAATTACTGCAGTTGTTTTTATCTCCCTTTTTATATATTGGTACAATAATCGCCTTTCTCCAATCGTCTGGGACTTCCCTGTCTCGAAACATAAATGTATCAATTCGCACAACCTGTGAGGTATGTACTCGCCACCGTATTTAAGCATTTCAGCGCTAATACTGTCTATACCAGCAGCCTTACCGTTTTTCAAGTTCTTAATTATATCTCTGACCTCAGTGACACAGACTTTTTCAATTCGGTTTTCTAATGCATTATGTTCTATGTCGTAGTTTTGTTGCCCTATATCTTCACCTCCTAATAGTTCTTTAAAAGAGTCTTTTAAAGCGTCTACTATCCCGTCTATATCATATAGCATTTCACCTTTGCTGTTTCTCATGCTAACAAACTCTGTATTTTACTTCCCTTCATCTCTTTAAATAATAGTTTCATAATTCCTTCAAAGCAGTTTTTTATTTTGTTCTCTTCTTCTGTTCTGGTTTTCTCTTTGCTCTCTTTGACTAGACGTTTAATTTTCCTCTTTTTGTGTCTGTAATCATTTTTGAGTCTATTTCTCTCCTCATCGCTCAGACCTGTCATGTTCAACGTTCTTTTGTACGCTTCTTTCTTTTCTTGTTGGGCTGCCGCAATTTCATCGTTCCACCACGCATCGCCAGACTTTCTTCCTACCCTAGCTATACCACACACTTCAATCGCAGTTTCAACAATGGTATCCCGCAATAAAGCCCACGCGCCTTCTATATCTTTATTCCTTTCAAGCGGCTCCCAAATTGCCTTATCTATGCGTTCGTTTATCTTATTCTGAAAATCTATTTGTACTTCCGGTTTCTGTAAATTTTCGACCTTGATTCGCGTTTGTTTCGTTTGTTTGGTTCTCTTTCTTCTCCACCCCCGCCCTAAGTTCATCTTGGAGACTAAAAGGTAATGATCAGTATTGCATTCGGCCCCCCTCATGACTCTTGTATCTGTAACTAGTTCTCTTAGTCTTTCATCTGCAATAACGAAGTCAATTATACTGCGGTTATTTCCTTTACACCAGGTGTAAGTATGCATCATTTTATGTCGAAACCAGGTATTTGTAATAAATAGGTCCTTCTCTAAGCATAAGCTAACTAATTTTTCCCCGTTATAATTTTTTCTTGTTGGATCCCCAAAATTACCTAGTACCCCTCCTGTATCTGTATCCTGACGTTGGACGCCGACCCATCCGTTCATATCTCCTAACAAAATTATTCTTTCACCTTGATCGCAAGTACTTATTGTATCATTTAAAGTGTCCCAGAAGGCGTCCTTAACTTCCCTCGAATCGCTATCAACTGGTGCGTAGCACGCTACGATAAATAATCTTCTGATTCCTACCTTCATTCTAGCCCATAGCAATCTGGGTGATACAAAATTATGCTCTATGAGATGCTGTCTTGCTTTTTCATTCATAATTAAACCGACCCCTTGACTACGATGTGATTCGCTATCTACTCCTGACCATATTTCACAACCGCCTTCCAACACCCCATTTTCTATTTTTATAAATTCGCGACCCTTTTTCTTCGTCTCAGGTACACAAAGAATGTCTAGTTTCCTTACGTGCATAGTTTCTCGTAGTTCTCTTATCTTAAGATCATTCACTCCTCTAGCATTCCAAACACCCAGTCTCCATTCATCGCTCGAAACACGACCTTTACGTTTACCGTGTGCATGCCTTTGGTCAATCCGAGTTTCAGTCCATTCCGAGGCTACTTTATTGTTTGTATTATTCATGTTTAGATTGTACTCCCAACTATCACCTGTATGCGCGAGATTTGTTTTGCGAGTCGAAATCATGTCCGAATTAAGCAGTGATTTGTCTTATGGTGGAGTCAAGCTGTAACGTCAGCCCCACCAAAACTTCTGTTACTGGGGGGGAGGGGGAGGGGGGGGGATAAGGACACGAGAAAGGAAGCCGAGAGTCTCAATAGGTGGGTGATTTATTCTGATAAGGTCACCAGCCTGAGTTGATATGCTCCCGTTTGCCGATTGCGATTTTGTTGAATAAATCTGCACACATAAAAAGAGTTTATAGACAAATAATGAAAATTTTAAAACTTCTTTTAAAATCTTTTGAAAATTTTCTTTTAAAAATTCTTTCCCTATTTTCAAATAAACGACTGACTTCTGAGAGTACTTCAGAACGACTGATTTTGAGTACAAAGGGGCGAATTGGAGAGAGTCAAATAACACATGCGTTTCATTCCCTCTCTTTCCTTTTTTTTTTAAGTTTGACCGTTGAAAATACTGAGTGTTTTAAGATTTATTAAATACTTTCGGGTGCATAAGAATGAGAACAAAAATCTGGAAATCCTGCGCAGTCCTGGGTTTATTGTAAACAAATTTTTGAAAAATGAGTAAAATATTATTATAAAATTCAGTAGAAAGCATTACAGCAATCCTTGAAAAATAAAATTCCTTTGAAATCATTTAAATCAATTTAAAACATTCACGCGAATTGAGTGCAGTTCTACTACGAATAAAATTCCTGGTATAAGTTCTTTAAATCCGACAGAGCGAATTTAAAGTATCTAAAGATCCCCCCCCCCCCGTCTCACCGTATCCAAAACATGGGGAAAAATTGTATTTTAGCAAAAATTAATAAAATTTACAAAATCGTCTTTTTTCTTATGGAAATACGTGCTAAACTTCATGGGGCTTGGCGCCATTTCTAAATATAATTTTTTTTTTCAATGGATCCATTTTTGTGTGGATTCGAATAAATTTCCGGGCGTTATTTGTGAAAATTCGAAAAAAAAATTCTGTTATTGTTTGTTAATTGTACAATTTTAAAATTTTATGATTCAATAAAAATTGAATTTTATAATTTAAAAAATGCTGACATTCATAATTCGGTATTTTTACTTCTCATCAATTTATGTATTGGGTATTCATTTTTTCGGTATTTTTTGGTTGGTCCCTGGATCCATTTTGTTACAAAAGTCCAAATTTTAACAGAAGTTCGTAATATATGTAAATTATTATTCAAAACTTTTTAAGAAAGAAGAATAATATCGGGATTTTGAACAATTTGAACTTTTATAGAACAATAGAAATAATTTTGGATAAGATATGAAGGCACAGTTACTAAATATGTACATTTTAAGGACTCATACCACAACGAATCAGTTTTCAGTAATTTAAATAAACTTTTTGATTATTGTCCTAATTACATTTTCCCTAATTTTTGGAAGAAAAGTAGATTATCAAAAATATGGATTTAAAAATCTACGACTTGGCGCTACGAAAATAAGCGGCTTTCACAGCGCTTCTACAGGTATGTGGCCCTAACACTGGAATGATAGCTATATATATATATATATATATATATATATATGCAACGACCGCAAACTTGCCTGGAGCGCCAACTACCACTATGTGGCGCTACTAATCCCTTGCCGCATCTAGGTACTAATATCTTTGGTCAAAGCTGCAGATACTACCCGGCGAACGTGCAACAAAAAAGGCGAAGACTGTTTTGTCAGCTGGGAAGGTGATGACACCGTTTTTTGGGATTCCCAAAGAATTATCGTTATTGATTATTCGGAGAAGGGTAACACTATGACAGGAATGTACTATGCATAATTCTTGACCGTTCGAAAGGCGAACTAAAAAAGAAACGGCCACGATTGACGCATTAAAAAATGCCCGGCTTAAGACGATGTCAGTGTACCGTGATATACCTGACGGCTCGGCTGACCCTTCCCATTGTAAGGCGCTCGAATTCGAGCGAGCTGCCCAGCGGAGCGATGTGATGCTCAACCGGAGGCTACTGTATTATGTTGCGTTGGTACGTTTACATCAAGTCCCCTTTAAACCAACTGACACCACAACTTTGTATGTAATTCTGTATACAATTTTTTGACAATTTTATAACGTATGCTACTGCTTAGTTATCTCAGCACATATTATACTGAAAATATCTTTAAAAATGCGTAGATATCTCAGCACCTATTATACTGAAAAATGTCTTAAAAAATGCACATTTCTTTTCAAGATAGAAAACATAAAGGAAAAATTTGAATAATTTTTAAATGTATTCAGCAGTTATTGAAAATTTCGAAAATTCTAAAGATTTCTAAATACAATTTTGAAGTTTCAAATTAAAGATAATTAAAAATTTCCAACTGTTGAAAATATAATGTTCAACTTTCAGTGGTTTAAAATGGAAATAAATTGAAAAGTCAAGTTTCAATTCTCAGCTGTTGAATATTAAAATAAATTAAAAATTCAATTTTCAACTGTATAAAATTAAAGACAATTTAAAATATAACTACCATTTTCAACTGTTGAAAATTGAAGGATATTTCAAATTTATTCTCCGACTATTTAAAATTCAACTGTTCGAGTTTCAATTTTCAATTTCCAATAACTTTTAACAGGCACACCTTCAACTGTTGAAAATTGAAGAAATTTGAATTTCAAACATTTGAAAATTCAACTCCTAGAAATTGAAATAAATTAAAATTTTCAAGAAGAAAATTGTTTACAATCGACCATGTATCAAAGTAGCTTATCAGATATCATAAATTCCAGAATATTCTTAAACTCAATCTTAATCAAGCTTAATCATTTTGCAATTAGTATAATTTTAAATGTCAGAGGAGCAAGGCATACGTTACACTAACGAATTAAAATAGAGCCTACTAGGGACAGCACGTCAAAAAAAAGCGTCTTCGACTCGACCTCCATGGTGGTGCGGAGCAGAGTTGATTGGTTAATGTAACGCAGTAGCCTCCGGTTGAGCACCGCCGAGTTCCGAGCTCGAGTTCGATCGCCTTACAATAGGAAGGGTCAGTTGAGCCGTCAGGTATGGCACGGTACCATCTCAGGGTACCATCGTACCTGACCTGGCCTGGCGAACCTTTTCTATTGTCCGGTGCTCCGCCTCGAGCAAGCTCCAACTCGAAGCTCGACGAAGCTCTGTGGTGCTCAACCGGAGGCTACTGTGTACGTACGTGCGATGGTAGCTTTAAAATTTATATGGCTCAGTTCCAAACCACCATGGAGGTCGAGACTGAGGCGCGTTTTTTTTACGTGGTGACCCCAGTAGGCCTAGTCCACTTGTCAATGAAGCATGCGTGTTTTTAAAAATAGTTTTATAATTTTATTTATTTTTTTATTAATTGAGTAAGTCATTCATCATGCAAATTTCACCTTAAATGCATTTAATGTGGGTAAAAATTGAAAAGTGCTTCAGTAATATCTATAAAAAGTTCTTCAACTGAACCATGCATGCTCCTCCAAATATACATAGGGATGCATGGGTCTGGTTCAGGGATATGAAATTTAATTTTTTTTGTGGGGCTCTGTTCTTCAATCATTCAATCATTTAATTATTCATTTATTCATTTATTCAATTATTCAATCATTCACTCATTTAATTATTCATTTATTTATTTAATTATTAAATTATTCAATCATTTAATTATTTATTTATTTCAGTATTAAATTATGTATTTAATAATTGATTACTTATGTAACGTAGGTTGCTTTGTAATTACAGTTGGCCAACAATTGTAAACGTTAACGTTAACGTTACTTACGTTGCATTACCACCGCAACGTACACAGTAGCCTCCGGTGGAAATAGAGGTGGGAAAAGAGCCATTTAAATTTTAAAGGTACCATCTCGCGTACGTACACAGTAGCCTCCGGTTGAGCACTACAGCGCCTGGTCGAGCTTCGAGTTGGAGCTCGCTCGAGGTGGAGCACCGAAAAATAGAAAAGGTTCGCCAGGCCAGGTCAGGTACGATGGTACCCTGAGATGCCTTTAGGCCAAAACTTAATAAACAAAAATCATTTTTGGCGATTCGCAACGTTTAGCTCATTAAAAGACATAGTTTCGCTATAAAATGTGAGAGAACTTAATGTTGGATTACGACTACTTGAATGCAAAGGCGATTTGTGAATTGTTTAAACAAATTTTTCTGAACTTTACAGTTTGACTATTTTTCAATGAAGTCTCAATTTTATCCACAGCATCATTACAAATGTCGTTCCAATCACTCCTTGCTATGATTCTTTGCAAATTCACAACAAATTGTGATTATTTAAACAAATTTCATAAGCATATACACAGTTTGACTATTTTTCAATGTTTTTCCAATGACACTTTAAATGAAACTTTGCATTTGGAAAATGATTGTTAATATTTTCAACATTCGTTTATAAAAATTGTTTAATTAATTAAATGTCTTTAGTTTTTAATGTACCATAACAGAGTCATCGGTCAAAATAGTGAACTATGATAAAATGTATTTCATATGATTTTCTTAATGGTTTATGTGCTGTCTTCAATGATAATACCATGGAAAGCTAAACATCGCCGTTTCCGCATTATATTATTACATGGGGCCGTCCATAAATCTCGTGACGCGTTTTTCTTTTGTTTATATCGTTTTATCCTTTCTCACTTCAGGAAAATTTTATTCTTATCTTTATTCAAACAAAGGAAAAACGCGTCACGAGATTTATGAACGCTCCACCCCCCGCGGGTAAAAATATTTGGCCTTGATTTTGTCTTGAATCTCTTCAGTATGTCTTCAAGTCCATGATGTCTGGTTCCGTCTCACCAGCTAGACATTGAAGATGTACAGACTTCTCTTGCATTTGTGGCTGTACTAAAGACTAAAGACTTTTTAAGTTTTCTTGGCTTAAATTAAAGATAAGATTCAAGGCTCAATGTCGTATAATTTTCAGGGTTTTGAAAAAATTTCCCTAGGTCGTGCTGAAATTTGAAGTTGCAGTAGAAAATTTGAGAAAATCTTGAATTTCTTTTTAAAACTTCTTACGTGCTGTATTATTTTGAAAAATTAAAAAAAAAACTATTTGTTGGGTATCACTAGACGTGGAATTTCACAAGTTTTCCAACTGTTTTAAAAAAAATGCTCTATCTCTTTTTTCATCGAAATATCGTGGTTTGAAGTCAGCAGTGATTTTTAATAGCGCTCACAAGAGCCGTGCGTACAATTTCCGACGGTAGTGTACAAAATAAATAATATAAACATTCTATAAAGTTTAAAGCGGTTTAGTGATGACCCTCAGAGGCCTTGGTCTCAAGATACAAATTTTTGTCTTCAAGTCGAAAATATTCATCTTAAGGGGGGGGGGGGGGTCTGGAGCGTAAAAAAAACAACACTTTTTTATGAATTTTTGTCAGAAATATGATTAAGGTAAAGTTACGCAGATAATTTGTGTATTATAAGGCATCATTTGAAAAACATTCAGTTAATTTTTTATAAGAAAATAGCAAGAAATAAGCCAATGACAGAGCATTTCCGAAAACGCCTTTTCAAAAAGATGATTTGCGGTGCCCGCTGTATCTCATCCCCCCCAACGATGCGTATGAGTTTTTTTTCATTTTTACATTTTTGGTGGTCATTTTAAGCGAAAATGGCGATATTTTACGAAAAAATAGGCCATTTTGTAGCTGTAATTTTTGTTTGTTTGTTGAAAAAAAAAAAAAATAAAAAAAGGTCATTGAGGGGAGCTATTTTATATGGAGAAAGTGTGTGCCAAATTTGAAAAGAATCGGTGCAGTAGCTTTTGAATGACAGTTGGCAAGGACTTTTAAAAAAGTAGTTTCGAGAAAAACGCGTTTAAAGTTTTGAACGATCGTCTCTTGAAACTTTGGATGTTCTCAGCATTTCAATCAGAATTTACAGAGAAAACGAGAGAATATTATTACAAAATCACTGCGCTGCGTCTGCGTCGTAGGTGCGGGGACTTGAACGTCTATATCATCGAGAGTTTAGCTCCGAATGAATTAAAATTTTTTACCCAGGCCTATGCATATTTAGCGTCATCTGCTTTTTCACCCAATGGTTTTTAACATAGAAAAAAACTGGGATTCCTTTTAGAACCGATGCTTGTTTCCAAGGGAGTGGAACAAAAAGGAACCTATTTCACTGAAAAGGAACCCAAAATGATAAATTGTTCCACAGGAACCCAACCTATGGGTTCTAATAGACCCTTTTTGTATAGAACTCATTTTCTACCTCGACTCACTCTGAAGATTCTACAAGTTAATTATGCACAATTTACTTTATAATACAAATTAAATAATATTACACTGAAAAAAATTTATTAAAGAAACTAAAATTATAGAGATGAGTAATTCTTAAAAAGGAGCAGCCCTGTGTATCTCTCCATATTTCAGATTTGCGATTAAATGACAATGTACTCTACGGAAGTATCCCTAGAAAGTCAAGTCAGTACGTTTTCAAGGAAAAAGTACCTCAGTCCTTTAAAAATTGCTCAGCCGGCAAATTGTTTTATGTTATTTGTTTATAACAATGAAAAATATAATTCAATTTTTGTTGTAATGTTTTTGTCATATAGAATGTTAAAATAGCCCTAATTTTCTGTCTCTATTATGAAAAGAATACGATGAAAAATTATTCAATCCTATGCTTCTGTACCAGTTTTGTCTTCTCTTTATAATTTAATTTAATTTACCTCAGAATGCAACCCCTTATATTTATTCTTTGCAAATACGATTAAAACCGGTAACACTGCAACATCCCTTCTTCTTGCGTGTGAGCGTTGTTGCTGCTGCAAATAAAATTTTAGTGATTATTACAAAAGCATGAACAGTTTTTTAGTAAAAGTATTTTTATATAATTGCGTGATCTAAAGTAAAAGTATTATTTACTTTTGATCAGCGTGTAAGGTAGAGAGGGCCGTATATCGATTTTTCAACTTACAACTGGATTTAGGTCCCCGGATCCAGTGCATACTAGTTCAGACCAAATTCTCCACCCCTCAACGAGGTTCTGCGCTATACCAAGTGCGTCGAATCGCGCTCCGCTCTCGTGAGATGTGATTCAACCCCTATGGAAGAATTAATGCTTATCGCAGAAAATTCGCCATTGATAAAAATGTGGAATCACCCAAGTGGAAAATATAGTATTGTGCCGATTCTTACAACAGGCGCAATACCGTGCCAGTAATCAAGCAGGCTTTATGCCAGTACAAAACTCATTACCACGCCAAGGGTTGGAAAGTTACTAGTTTAGTATTGGCGAGGTACTGATTTGGTACACCGTTTAAGTACCCACTGCAATGCTCCCCCGTGTATTGGTACAGTAACGGTTTGGTGCTGGCGCAGTAACGAAATGTGGACTATGGTTAAGTCCAGCTTTCAGCACTATGCCATGCGTTGGATCGGTACAGGTTCAGAACTGGCAGAGTACAAACTTCAATTGCCGTTCATCGACCGGCAACAGCAATATGCCATGCGTTGGCTCGGAACAGATTCAATACTGGCAGAGTCAAAACTCCGATCACCGGTTATCTACCGGCTACAGTATTATGCCGTGTGTTGGCTCGGGAAAGGCTCAGTACTGGCAGAGTACAAACTTTAATTGTTGGTAATGTACCGGCCACATCATTATCCCGTGCGTTGGCTCGTTACAGGCTCAGTGCTGGCAGAGTACAAACTTCCATTGCCGGTTATTTACCGGCAACAGCATTATGCCGTGCGTTGGCTCGATACAGATTCGATACTGGCAGAGTCAAAACTCCGATCACCGGTTATCTGCCGGCTATAGTATCATGCCGTGTGTTGGCTCGGGAAAGGCTCAGTACTGGCCAAGTACAAACTTTAATAGCCGGTTATCTACCGGCCACACCATTATGCCGTGCGTTGGCTTGTTACATGCTCAGCACTGGCAGAGTACAAACTTCCATTGCCGATTTATCTATCGGCTGCAGCATTATATCGTGCGTTGGCTCGGTACAGGCTCGATACTGGCAGAGTACATACTTTTATGGACGGTTGTCTACCGGCTACAGCATTATGCCATGCATTGGTTCTGTACAGGCTCAGTACTGGCAGCGTACAAACGTCAAATGCAGATTTTTAACTGCTCGCTGCATTGTTCCGTGCATTGTTTTTGTACAGCCTCAGTACTGAGTGAGCAAAAGCTGCGATTACCGATTATCTACCGGCTACAACATTATGACGTGCGTCTTACAGTAGGAGTCAGGAATTTACTGTTCATTTTAGGCTCTTATAACTACAGCCTACAACTCTTAAAAGAATTTTATTTTTTTGTAATGTTCAGGGTTAATAATTAGTTCAGAACAACTTCAGGCCAGATTTTCTAATTTCACTTAATGGAATTTAATATTTAAACAAATAGAACGTCAAAATTAGATATTATACGAATATTATTTTTCTCTGGAGAAGAAAGTAACTTTTATAAGTAAAATATTCAAAAAAAATTATTTTATCCAGGAAAATCATTTCAAAAAACCGCTAATTCATATGTAAAATTGCTATGTTTACTTAAATTATTGTTATTAACAATAAAAATTGTGAGCTCGTACCACACTTTCTTCATTAAATATAACACTGTGATCTAACTGCAACATGATTCAGCAGAAAAGAAATATTCCCGATGGAAAATGCTAAAGTTTTTAATTTTTTATAATGTTTTTATTAACAATGCAAATATTTAACATTGATATTTTTCTGTAGATATTTATTATAATTTAGGATGAATTTGAAAATTTTTGTGGAAATAACTTTTTTTTGCTAATTACAAGTTTGGAAAATCTTTACCAAATCTTAACAGCCATATGTAATTTATTTCTTGTGGGTGGATGGACTTTTAGGGATGTTATAATAATAATCCAGAACCGAAGGACCTTTTAAAAAAATCAAAGTCGCTGTAACTTTGATTTTTTAGAGAAATGATTATATTCCCATGGACTAAGATAGGAAACTATTCACCGGGTCTTTCCAGCTTTCTACAGTTGAGTTCTATTGCCTGGGTGGGTTTTATGGGGTGTTGGTTGTACATTATATAGCCTAAGGTTCCTCTGAAAAA
>CAKNXH010084043.1:0-21341 GCA_932178445.1 Andricus quercusramuli
TTTCGAAAAAACCTGTGGTCATGCTAGCTAAACGTTAAGCTAGCAGGTCCACACATAGAGAAAAACTATTAAAAAAATATTTCTTTGCAGAATAATTTAGGGCTCATTTAGGGCTCACTTTATGCCCTATTGCCAAATTTGATACTCCGCAATTTTTAGAAAAAACCTGAGGTCATCAGGACCACACATAGAAAAAAAACTACTTAGAAAACATTTCTTTGCAGAATAATTTAGGGCTCATATAGGGCTCACGTAATGCCCTATTGCCAAATTTATTGCTCCGCAATTTTTAGAAAAAACCTGTGGTCCTGCTAGCTTAACGTTAAGGTAGCAGGACCACACGTAGAAAAAAACAACGTAGGAAATATTTCATTGCAGAATAATTTAGGGCTCATTTAGGGCTCATTTAATGCCCTATTGCCAAATTCGAAGATCCGCCTTTTTTAAAAAAAACCTGTGGTCCTGCTATCTTAACGTTAAGCTAGCAGGACCACATATAGAAAAAAAATACTTGGAAAATATTTCTTTGCAGAATAATTTAGGGCTCATTTAGGGCTCACTTAATGCCCCATTGCCAAATTTGATACTTCGCAATTTTTAGAAAAAACCTGCGGTCATCAGGACCACACATAGAAAAACAACACTTAGAAAACATTTCTTTGCAGAATAATTTAGGGCTCATTTAGGGCTCACTTAATGCCCCATTGCCAAATTTGATACTCCGCAATTTTTAGAAAAAACCTGTGGTCATCAAGACCACACATAGAAAAAAACTACTTAGAAAACATTTCTTTGCAGAATAATTTAGGGCTCATTTAGGGCTCACTTAATGCCCTATTGCCAAATTTGATACTCCGCAATTTAAAAAAAAAACCTGTGGTCATCAGGACCACACATAGAAAAAAACTACTTAGAAAACATTTCTTTGCAGAATAATTTAGGGCTGATTTAGGGCTCACTTTATGCCCTATTGCCAAATTTGATGCTTCGCCTTTTTCTTTAAAAAACCTGTGGTCCTGCTAGATTAACGTTAAGCTAGAAGGACCACACATAGAAAAAAATGACTTGAGAAATATTATATTATGAATCTGTTTACAATTAAATAATATATAGATTCTTACGTTAAAAATTGAACAATTTTAATTCAAAAGCCTTAGTAAGTAATGAAATATTTGAATCCGATTGCAGCTTCAAAATCTTTTTTCAATTTTCAAAATTATTTTGATTAATATATTCATAATTAAATGCTTTTATTCAATTTCAAATCCTATTCATATATTATTGCATTCTCAAATACTCAATTTTTTAAACATTCAGTTTGAAAAATTTTATTGAAAAAATTGTTGTTTCAATATTTAACAATATTTGACTGTTTATTTAAAATAAGAAATTATAAATCAAACATTCAAAAATAAACTGAATAAAATTGAATTATTTAAAATAAAATAAAATACGAATCGTTAGAGTTTCAGGGTGCTGAATGTAAACTTCAAAATTTTCATTGTTTCATTTTTTTCAATTTTGAATTTGTGAATTGCATTTTTCAATTTAGATTTTTCAAGAAAAAACTTATAATCACTAAATTGCACTGCTTTTAAGTTGAAATAGTTTGAAAATGATATAATTTTGAACACTTACAAATTTCTCTGAAAGAACTCTGGACACGCTTTGAGGTTCGCTATAGCTTTTATAATAAATTTTAAATAAGAAAGTAAAAATGAAATATTAAAAAATAAACAAATTGAAATTGAAGTATTTAAAATAAAATAAACCTTAAATCATTAAAATTTCAGAGTGCTGAATGCAAACTTAGAAATTTGCATTGTTTCATTTTTTTAAATTATTTATTTGTAAGTGACATTTTTGAATTTAAATGTTTCAATAACGATGTGGTCCTGCTAGCTTAAAGTTAAGCTAGCAAGATTACAGGTTTTTTCTAAAAATTGCGAAGTATCAAATTTGGCAATGGGGCATTAAGTGAGCCCTAAATGAGCCCTAAATGAGCCCTAAATGAGCCCTAAATTATTCTGCAAAGAAATATTTTCTAATTATTTTGTTCTATGTGTGGTTCTGATGACCACAGGTTTTTTCTAAAAATTGCGGAGCATTAAAATTGGCAATAGGGCATTACGTGAGCCCTAAATGAGCCCTAAATTACTCTGCAAAGAAATATTTTCTAAGTATTTTTTTTCTATGTGTGGTCCTGATGACCTCAGGTTTTTTCTAAAAATTACGGAGTTTCAAATTTGGCAATAGAGCATAAAGTGAGCCCTAAATGAGCCCTAAATTATTATGCAAAGAAATATTTTCTAAGTATTTTTTTTCTATGTGTGGTCCTGCCAGCTTAACGTTAAGCTAGCAGGACCACAGGTTTTTTTTAAAAAAAGGGGGAACATTGAATTTGGCAACAGGGCATTAAATGAGCCCTAAATGAGCCCTAAATTATTCTGCAATGAAATATTGCCTGCGTTGTTGTTTTCTATATGTGGTCCTGCTAGATTAACGTTAAGCTAGCAGGACCACAGGTTTTTTCTAAAAATTGCGGAGCATTAAATTTGGCAATAGGGCATTACGTGAGCCCTAAATGAGCCCTAAGTTATTCTGCAAAGAAATATTTTCTAAGTCATTTTTTTCTATGTGTGGTCCTGATGACCTCAGGTTTTTTCTAAAAATTGCGGAGTTTCAAATTTGGCAATAGAGCATAAAGTGAGCCCTAAATGAGCCCTAAATTATTATGCAAAGAAATATTTTCTAAGTATTTTTTTTCTATGTGTGGTCCTGCCAGCTTAACGTTAAGCTAGCAGGACCACAGGTTTTTTTTAAAAAAAGGGGGAACATTGAATTTGGCAACAGGGCATTAAATGAGCCCTAAATGATCCCTAAATTATTCTGCAATGAAATATTGCCTGCGTTGTTGTTTTCTATATATGGTCCTGCTAGATTAACGTTAAGCTAGCAGGACCACAGGTTTTTTCTAAAAATTGCGGAGCATTAAATTTGGCAATAGGGCATTACGTGAGCCCTAAATGAGCACTAAGTTATTCTGCAAAGAAATGTTTTCTAAGTAGTTTTTTTTCTATGTGTGGTCCTGATGACCTCAGGTTTTTTCTAAAAACTGCGGAGTATCAAATTTGTCAATAGGGCATAAAGTGAGCCCTAAATGAGCCCTAAATTATTCTGCAAAGAAATATTTTCTAAGTCGTTTTTTTCTATGTGTGGTCCTGCTAGCTTAACGTTAAGCTAGCATGACCACAGCTTTTTTCTAAAAATTGCGGAGCATTAAATTTGGCAATGGGGAATAAAGTGAGCCCTAAATGAGCCCTAATTTATTCTGCAAAGAAATATTTTCTAAATATTTGTTTGTTATGTGTGGTCCTGCTAGCTTAACGTTAAGCTAGCATGACCACCGGTTTTTTTGTTTAAATGCAGAGCATTAAATTTGGCAATAGGGCATTAAATTAGCCCTAAATGAGCCCTAAATTCCCTATGAGTTTTCATTCAGTTTTTGCAATGTGGTCCTGCCAGCTTCACGGACCTTCAAATCCTTTAAATCTTCTGTAAATCTCTTAAAATGACTTGAAATATAATTCCATCAAGTCACTTAAAATCTGGTGAAATCCTTTAAAATCTCTTAAAATACCTTAAAAATCCTGAAAGTCACTAGAAATCTGTTAAAATCCCGGACAACGCTAGGTAAATTTATGCTAGTAAATAAATTTAAAAAATGGTTTTGGGAACTTTTTTCATATTCTTAATACAATATATGTAAAAAAAAGTTCATCAGACTGAACGTCTGAAAATTCAACCCAATGTTATGAACTATTCCCAAGGCGGCAGAGCTGAAAAAGAAATAGGACTAACGAAACAGATAAAAAATAATGAGTAAGAAGTGAAAAAATGTGGAAAATTAAAATTCACGAATTATTTAATTTTCCATAACTCTTAAATTCTCAACATTTATATTAATTTAATTTCAAATTATCGAATATAAATATTTTAATTATAATTATTTTCACTAACATAATTAATTAATCGATTAATAAATTATTGCGGCTAACCAAAAATACCCAAAAATAAATACCATATACACAAATAGATGAAAAATAAAAATACCGAATTGTAAAATTGAATAAAGTTATTTTTATATAAATAATTAGGCAAATTAATTATTTAATATATATATATATAGAATAATTAATTCATCTAATCATTGAAATTAAATTAATTTTAGGAAATTTTATAATTCGATAAATTTGGATATTGGAAACTTAAACATTTGTCCATTTATAATTCGGACCATATTATTTTCGGCAATTACTTCCTCATAGGAGAAGCTTTGTAGTCGTGTCAAAATCCAGTTTCCAAAGAACGGTTTTCCTGAATATCAAGCTTTTTACGATCCTGCAACATGTGATTAACGTGTATAGATAAATTGATAAAATTCGGCATGCTTATTCCACTATACATATACCAAGTTGAATTTCTTACAAGGGTTTTACAAAATATTTTAAAACTAATTGAAAAATGTTAATTAATATATTAAACCTTTCAAATCATCTTCTTTGGGACTAATGAAAAATACCGAAATAATAATTATATATACTGAATCTAAACAATTCAAAAAAATAGTTTCAAATAAATATTAATCTACTTTAATGAAAAAAATTTTGGTCGAACGAAATATTTTATTTATTTGCCAAATTAAATCTCTACCTATAATTTGAGTAAATGAAGCATTATTTGAATTAGTGAAGTAAATGACAAGTAGACAGAAGAAAAATTAAGCAAAATTTGTTTTTTTTTTATGAGTCTTATTTTATATTACAAATTTACGTATATTAGGTTTTTTCAACGCATTAAAACAGATTAACATATATGTTAATTAAAAAACGGATTTTTATTACTATAAATTAAAAATGACAGTATTTGGATTGTTTCTTGGCTTCAACGGTGGAGAGTATATTAAAAGAAATTAGAAAGAAAACTGTTATTTTTATCATAAATAGTACAATTTAATTTGAAACTCAGTTAAATAAATAAAATGAAATGACTTTTAACCAAGTTTCAGTTAAGAAAATTAATTCTCAACTGAAAAATAAGAATTTACACAAATTAGTTCAATTTTCAACCAATAACCATCCAAAAAGTTGAATTTTTAACTACAAGAGATGAATTCTGAACCAAAAATATAATAGTGGACTTTTGTAATTAAAATTAATTAAATCTTAACCAAAAATGATCAATTTCAACCAAAAACGTTACTTTTTTACAGAATGATAAATTTTTAATCCGAAAGGACAAATTATCTATAAAAAAAAAAGATAGTTCAATAAAACAGTTGACTTTTCGACCAAAATAGATGAGTTTTTAACAATATAGTTGAACTTTCAACAAAATAATTAAGTTTCCAACCAAAAAGTTGAATTTTTAACCAAAAGAGATTATTTCTGAGCCAAAAGTTTAACAGTAGACTTTCCATTAAAAATGCATCAACCTCCAAAGAAAGAAGATCAATTTTCAACCAAAAAAGATTACTTTTCTACTAAACGATGAATTTTAAATACAACAAGACGAATTTTCTATAAAAAAAAGAAAGTTCGAAAAAGTTAATTTTCAACTAAGAAAGATGAATTTTCAACCAAATAGTTGAATTTTCAGGCCAAAAGACAATTCCTTTAGAAGACACTTTAATTTTCAACCAAATAATAGAATTTTTAACCAAAAGAGATGAATTCAGCCAAAAAGATTTTTCGAACAAATAATTTAATTTTCTACAAAAAAAAAAGAATTTTCAACCCAAAAAGACCAACTATAAAAAAAACTGTTGAATTTTCAAGCCTAAAAATGTATTCTCAACCAAAAAGTTAATTTTCAACCAAATAGTTGCATTTTCTACCAATATAATAGAATTTTTAAGCCAAAAAGACGAATTTCTAACAAAACGGTTGCATTTTCAAGTGAAAAAGATGAATTTTCTACAAAATAGTTGAATTCTCAACTCGAAAATGTTAATCTCAAAAAACATTCAATTTTCAAGCAATAATGAAATAGTTAAATGTTCAGTTCAAAACATTATTTTGTAACCAAGACAAAAGGAATTTTTAACGACAAGCGTAAAGTGTCAGTCCATAAAATTAATTTTTAATAAAACAGTTCAAATTTCAACCAATCAGTTGAATCTTAAATCGAATAATTAAATTTTCAACCAAACACTAGAACTTTTAAACAAAATAAGAGATGAATTCGGAACTAAAAATAAAATAGTAGACTTTTTAAATGGAAAGAATTAACTTTCAATAAAAAAGACAATTTTGCTACTAAAAGACGATTTTTCAATGTTGTTCATTATTACGAACAAATATAATTGTCTGAACAATTTATTATTATTGTTAATAATATTATCTTTAAACAATGCTAGAAATTGTGGTTTTTCCTGAAAATTTCAATTTTTTGTTACCTTTTTAGTTGAAGTGAGTTGATAATTATTTAAGCTGAGAAAAAGTAATTGTTTAAACGAATTGTTTTCATTAATAACTATTCTCACCTATATTAATGCCGATAGCTGCAGTTTTTTTCTCAAATTTTTAATTTTTTGCCCTCTTTTCACTTAGTATGGTAATAATTATTGCAAGTTAATAAAAATAGTTGTTTAAACAATTTATATTCTCTTATAACTATCTACTCTTATATAATTACTAGAAAATTGCTGTTTTTTCTAAAATTTTGAACTTTGCCTTGGCTTTTGAGTAATTTAACAATAATAAATAAACAATAGGGAGAATCATTCTTCAAACAATATCTTTATTTTCCTTAGATATATTTTTCTGAAAAAAAAACAAATTTTTGAAATATTCTTCGAATTTGCTATATTGGTCATATTAAATGTGAATTTTCCCTGAAGTAGTAACTAAGAGACTTTTTCTTAAAATTAAAATTAATATTTATTATTTTTTTTATATAAAAAGTCACAGGAAAGCTGAAAATTTCAGAAAAGCCCCCAAATTTCTAGCGTCTTTATGTAGAAGAATATAGTAATAAAGAATAATAATAATTAATTAATTTTTGCCACATTCAATAGAGCAGATGAACCTTTTAGCAAATAAAATTTAAATTCAGTATTTGAATTTTAAACCAGAAAGAGTAATTTTCCACAAAAAAAGACGAATTTTCAACAAAGTAGTTGAATTTTTAACAAAGCAGCTGAATGTCCCACTGAGAAGATACATTTTCAACCAAATAATTGAATTTTCAAATACCATGAGTAATCTCTAACTGAAATATTCTAATTTTCAATTAAAAATACATTTTCAACCAAAAACAACGATTTTTCAATAAAATGGTTGAATTTTCAAACAAAGAGATAAATGTGTGACTTGAAGAATGTATCTTCAACCAAAAATTGAAGTTTTAACAAAGCATTTCAACTTTCTGCCAAGTAGTTCAATTTTTAACTATTGATAATGAATTTTCAATTAAAAATGGAATAGCTACATTTCGAGTTAACAAAATTGATTTTTCCGCAAAAAAGCAAACGAATTTTCCAGAAAATAGTTGCTTTTTTATTTTAAAAGTGTATTTTCAATAAAAAAACAAAAATTTTGAACAAAATTGTCAAGTTTTTGTATTAAGAGATCAATTTTCAACTTAAATAATGGACCGAAAAAGGCCAATCTTCAACCAAATTAATGAAAAGTTAAATAGTTAAATTTTCAACCAAGTAGTTGAATTTATTACCAAAAACACAAAATTTTAGCTGAGAAATTTACAATAAAAAATGGAATAGTTAAATTTTCAGTAAAAAAATTAATTTTCATCGAAAAAATGAATTCTCAAGCAAGAAGATTAGTTTTATAAACAAAAGACGAATTTTTCATAAATGACTTGAAGTTTAAACTTGAAAATATCATTTTCACCAAAAACAATTGAATATTTAACTGGAAAATATAAATTTTGGATAAAAAGTGGATTTATTAAAATCAGAGTTGAAAAAACTAAGTTAAAAAAATTAATTTCCAAGAAATTAGTTAAATTCAAAACAATAAGATTTCCAACCAATTACGGATAACCAACCAATTGGTCCAGCGGTACAGTATATAAAACAGACTTATGGGAGTGATACCTAAAAAATAATTATTTATCTGTCTTCTATAGCTAATTGTGAAGACAAATGTTGAGTATCAACTTGATTCACCTAATATTGAAGATTCCTAATCAAATTTATAAGAACGTCTTTTTTCTTAAGGGAAATACGTGTTAAATTTCATGGGGCTTGCGTCAATTCTAAATATCATTTTTACTTTTTATTTTTTGTATGATTTATTTTCGTGTGGATTGGAACAAATTTCCGGGCGTTATTCATAAAAATTCGAAACAAAATTTTTGGTTAACCGTAACATACAGTGGTATGTGAGACCTCAGGATGCTAGTGCAAACATTATTTCTGTTGAATTATTGCCTTGATTTAACTGAAAAGTTTATAATAAATTGAAAAATTCGAAAAAAGGCGACTTTCCAACTCTTATAAAAGAGAAAACTAAAAACAATAATATATTGTTCGACTAATTTATGTAAACATCTAGTTGTCAGCAAAAAGTATTATTTGATGTATAAGAAACAATTTGTATTCGAAACCCGTAAAAAAAAGCATAATTAGCGTAAAAAACTCGTAAAACCTGATTTTTCACTTATGGGGATTTTTTGGTACAGTATATAAAACAGATTTATGGGAGTGAAATGTGAAGAATAATTAATGATCTGTATTCTATAGCTAATTATGAAGAGTAATGTTGAGTTTTAAATCGATTGAGCTAATATTGAGGAATCTGAATAATTATTATTATTATACCATTAGGCCATTTCCCTTTCGGGGTAGGCGTGACTTGCTCGGTTGAAAAGTAGTTTGGGATAGGTATATAGGTGTAAAGTAGGTCGTTATATGGTATAAGGTAGATAGGTGTATAGGTATATATGTGTTAGGTATAGATATTTTAGATTGATCTGGAGTTTTCGTGTTATTTATTTAAATGACACGTTCACTCCGCAACACTGCTCCGACCCAGGTTGCTGATCAATCTCTCTAGCGATCACCCCAAGTGAGGAGCCTCACAAAATTGTTATGTATGGTTCCCCACTTGGGCCCATTAGTATCCAAGGTCCTTGTTTCAGGCATCATTCACTCTATTGTCACTCTGTTTATAAACTATTTGTGGCCACACTTTTCTGTCCTGACATACTACTCTAGCTTCCTTTACGTCCATGCATTTCTTCATGCAAGCTCTTCTGTTCCTATGACTTCTTATGTCTCTTCGGATTAATGTCTCATTTACAGATTCTAACCATTCTTTCGGCGGTCTACCTCTGGGCATTCTGCCATTTACTTTACCTTTATATACTTGCTTCGTCAGTCGTTCATCTTTCATTCTTTCAAGATGTCCGAACCATCTTAACTGATTTCTTTCCCATATGTCAACTAGCGTCTCTCTTGTACCACATTCTTTGAGGATTATCTCGTTTCGGACTTTGTCCATCAGTGTTTTTCCGCATATTATGCGCAGAGGTTTCATGCCGATCGCGTTGATTTTACTCCTGTCCTTTTCTTGACAGGTCCATGCCTCGCTACCGTATAGTACAGTTGGTACGAATATGGAATTATGTATGACCATTTTAGCTTTTTTTGATATGTTTTTATTTGTGAGGATGGACCCTGCTCTACCGATAACCTGCTTACCCTTATTTATGCGCCTATCTAATTCCCCATCTATTTTTCCGTCGCTAGTGAATAGACTACCTAGATATACGTACTTGTCAACTTGTTCTAATCTCACATCATTTAGGACAATGTTGCATATTGTTTTCTCACTTTTTCCCTCAAACACCATGACTTTCGTTTTATTCACGTTAATTTTGAGTTCCATGTTCTTCATGCTTGTATTAAGTTTATTCAACATTCTTTGCAAGTCTTCGACTGATTCTGCCATAACAATCTTGTCATCTGCGAAAGCCAACCCACGTACTTTGACGGTTTCGAGATCTATACCTTTTTCGTCGAAGAGGGCAGTTCTTAGACACTTATCCATGAATATGATAAATAGCCACGAGGACATAACGCATCCTTGTTTCACGCCTTGCATAATATCGAACCAGTCACTCAGTTTCCCATTTACCCTTACACTTGCTTTACTACCCGTATATATTGTTTTTATTGCTTGTAGGAGCCCTCCATTCACGCCATACTCTTTAAGGACATCCCAAAGTTTACTTCTATTTACCGTGTCGAATGCTTTTTCTAGGTCAATAAATGCACAGAAAACTTTCTTTCCTACTCTCAAGCTTTTTTCTGTGATCTGCCTTAGGCTAAATATCTGATCTGTACATGATCTGCCTGGCATAAATCCACTTCTCTTCTGTAATTTCCATCACCCTACGAATAAGTATTTTTGAGTATATTTTACTGACGGTACTTAGTAGGCTGATACCTCTGTAATTACTGCAGTTGTTTTTATCTCCCTTTTTATATATTGGTACAATAATCGCCTTTCTCCAATCGTCTGGGACTTCCCTGTCTCGAAACATAAATGTATCAATTCGCACAACCTGTGAGGTATGTACTCGCCACCGTATTTAAGCATTTCAGCGCTAATACTGTCTATACCAGCAGCCTTACCGTTTTTCAAGTTCTTAATTATATCTCTGACCTCAGTGACACAGACTTTTTCAATTCGGTTTTCTAATGCATTATGTTCTATGTCGTAGTTTTGTTGCCCTATATCTTCACCTCCTAATAGTTCTTTAAAAGAGTCTTTTAAAGCGTCTACTATCCCGTCTATATCATATAGCATTTCACCTTTGCTGTTTCTCATGCTAACAAACTCTGTATTTTACTTCCCTTCATCTCTTTAAATAATAGTTTCATAATTCCTTCAAAGCAGTTTTTTATTTTGTTCTCTTCTTCTGTTCTGGTTTTCTCTTTGCTCTCTTTGACTAGACGTTTAATTTTCCTCTTTTTGTGTCTGTAATCATTTTTGAGTCTATTTCTCTCCTCATCGCTCAGACCTGTCATGTTCAACGTTCTTTTGTACGCTTCTTTCTTTTCTTGTTGGGCTGCCGCAATTTCATCGTTCCACCACGCATCGCCAGACTTTCTTCCTACCCTAGCTATACCACACACTTCAATCGCAGTTTTAACAATGGTATCCCGCAATAAAGCCCACGCGCCTTCTATATCTTTATTCCTTTCAAGCGGCTCCCAAATTGCCTTATCTATGCGTTCGTTTATCTTATTCTGAAAATCTATTTGTACTTCCGGTTTCTGTAAATTTTCGACCTTGATTCGCGTTTGTTTCGTTTGTTTGGTTCTCTTTCTTCTCCACCCCCGCCCTAAGTTCATCTTGGAGACTAAAAGGTAATGATCAGTATTGCATTCGGCCCCCCTCATGACTCTTGTATCTGTAACTAGTTCTCTTAGTCTTTCATCTGCAATAACGAAGTCAATTATACTGCGGTTATTTCCTTTACACCAGGTGTAAGTATGCATCATTTTATGTCGAAACCAGGTATTTGTAATAAATAGGTCCTTCTCTAAGCATAAGCTAACTAATTTTTCCCCGTTATAATTTTTTCTTGTTGGATCCCCAAAATTACCTAGTACCCCTCCTGTATCTGTATCCTGACGTTGGACGCCGACCCATCCGTTCATATCTCCTAACAAAATTATTCTTTCACCTTGATCGCAAGTACTTATTGTATCATTTAAAGTGTCCCAGAAGGCGTCCTTAACTTCCCTCGAATCGCTATCAACTGGTGCGTAGCACGCTACGATAAATAATCTTCTGATTCCTACCTTCATTCTAGCCTATAGCAATCTGGGTGATACAAAATTATGCTCTATGAGATGCTGTCTTGCTTTTTCATTCATAATTAAACCGACCCCTTGACTACGATGTGATTCGCTATCTACTCCTGACCATATTTCACAACCGCCTTCCAACACCCCATTTTCTATTTTTATAAATTCGCGACCCTTTTTCTTCGTCTCAGGTACACAAAGAATGTCTAGTTTCCTTACGTGCATAGTTTCTCGTAGTTCTCTTATCTTAAGATCATTCACTCCTCTAGCATTCCAAACACCCAGTCTCCATTCATCGCTCGAAACACGACCTTTACGTTTACCGTGTGCATGCCTTTGGTCAATCCGAGTTTCAGTCCATTCCGAGGCTACTTTATTGTTTGTATTATTCATGTTTAGATTGTACTCCCAACTATCACCTGTATGCGCGAGATTTGTTTTGCGAGTCGAAATCATGTCCGAATTAAGCAGTGATTTGTCTTATGGTGGAGTCAAGCTGTAACGTCAGCCCCACCAAAACTTCTGTTACTGGGGGGGAGGGGGAGGGGGGGGGATAAGGACACGAGAAAGGAAGCCGAGAGTCTCAATAGGTGGGTGATTTATTCTGATAAGGTCACCAGCCTGAGTTGATATGCTCCCGTTTGCCGATTGCGATTTTGTTGAATAAATCTGCACACATAAAAAGAGTTTATAGACAAATAATGAAAATTTTAAAACTTCTTTTAAAATCTTTTGAAAATTTTCTTTTAAAAATTCTTTCCCTATTTTCAAATAAACGACTGACTTCTGAGAGTACTTCAGAACGACTGATTTTGAGTACAAAGGGGCGAATTGGAGAGAGTCAAATAACACATGCGTTTCATTCCCTCTCTTTCCTTTTTTTTTTAAGTTTGACCGTTGAAAATACTGAGTGTTTTAAGATTTATTAAATACTTTCGGGTGCATAAGAATGAGAACAAAAATCTGGAAATCCTGCGCAGTCCTGGGTTTATTGTAAACAAATTTTTGAAAAATGAGTAAAATATTATTATAAAATTCAGTAGAAAGCATTACAGCAATCCTTGAAAAATAAAATTCCTTTGAAATCATTTAAATCAATTTAAAACATTCACGCGAATTGAGTGCAGTTCTACTACGAATAAAATTCCTGGTATAAGTTCTTTAAATCCGACAGAGCGAATTTAAAGTATCTAAAGATCCCCCCCCCCCCGTCTCACCGTATCCAAAACATGGGGAAAAATTGTATTTTAGCAAAAATTAATAAAATTTACAAAATCGTCTTTTTTCTTATGGAAATACGTGCTAAACTTCATGGGGCTTGGCGCCATTTCTAAATATAATTTTTTTTTTCAATGGATCCATTTTTGTGTGGATTCGAATAAATTTCCGGGCGTTATTTGTGAAAATTCGAAAAAAAAATTCTGTTATTGTTTGTTAATTGTACAATTTTAAAATTTTATGATTCAATAAAAATTGAATTTTATAATTTAAAAAATGCTGACATTCATAATTCGGTATTTTTACTTCTCATCAATTTATGTATTGGGTATTCATTTTTTCGGTATTTTTTGGTTGGTCCCTGGATCCATTTTGTTACAAAAGTCCAAATTTTAACAGAAGTTCGTAATATATGTAAATTATTATTCAAAACTTTTTAAGAAAGAAGAATAATATCGGGATTTTGAACAATTTGAACTTTTATAGAACAATAGAAATAATTTTGGATAAGATATGAAGGCACAGTTACTAAATATGTACATTTTAAGGACTCATACCACAACGAATCAGTTTTCAGTAATTTAAATAAACTTTTTGATTATTGTCCTAATTACATTTTCCCTAATTTTTGGAAGAAAAGTAGATTATCAAAAATATGGATTTAAAAATCTACGACTTGGCGCTACGAAAATAAGCGGCTTTCACAGCGCTTCTACAGGTATGTGGCCCTAACACTGGAATGATAGCTATATATATATATATATATATATATATATATGCAACGACCGCAAACTTGCCTGGAGCGCCAACTACCACTATGTGGCGCTACTAATCCCTTGCCGCATCTAGGTACTAATATCTTTGGTCAAAGCTGCAGATACTACCCGGCGAACGTGCAACAAAAAAGGCGAAGACTGTTTTGTCAGCTGGGAAGGTGATGACACCGTTTTTTGGGATTCCCAAAGAATTATCGTTATTGATTATTCGGAGAAGGGTAACACTATGACAGGAATGTACTATGCATAATTCTTGACCGTTCGAAAGGCGAACTAAAAAAGAAACGGCCACGATTGACGCATTAAAAAATGCCCGGCTTAAGACGATGTCAGTGTACCGTGATATACCTGACGGCTCGGCTGACCCTTCCCATTGTAAGGCGCTCGAATTCGAGCGAGCTGCCCAGCGGAGCGATGTGATGCTCAACCGGAGGCTACTGTATTATGTTGCGTTGGTACGTTTACATCAAGTCCCCTTTAAACCAACTGACACCACAACTTTGTATGTAATTCTGTATACAATTTTTTGACAATTTTATAACGTATGCTACTGCTTAGTTATCTCAGCACATATTATACTGAAAATATCTTTAAAAATGCGTAGATATCTCAGCACCTATTATACTGAAAAATGTCTTAAAAAATGCACATTTCTTTTCAAGATAGAAAACATAAAGGAAAAATTTGAATAATTTTTAAATGTATTCAGCAGTTATTGAAAATTTCGAAAATTCTAAAGATTTCTAAATACAATTTTGAAGTTTCAAATTAAAGATAATTAAAAATTTCCAACTGTTGAAAATATAATGTTCAACTTTCAGTGGTTTAAAATGGAAATAAATTGAAAAGTCAAGTTTCAATTCTCAGCTGTTGAATATTAAAATAAATTAAAAATTCAATTTTCAACTGTATAAAATTAAAGACAATTTAAAATATAACTACCATTTTCAACTGTTGAAAATTGAAGGATATTTCAAATTTATTCTCCGACTATTTAAAATTCAACTGTTCGAGTTTCAATTTTCAATTTCCAATAACTTTTAACAGGCACACCTTCAACTGTTGAAAATTGAAGAAATTTGAATTTCAAACATTTGAAAATTCAACTCCTAGAAATTGAAATAAATTAAAATTTTCAAGAAGAAAATTGTTTACAATCGACCATGTATCAAAGTAGCTTATCAGATATCATAAATTCCAGAATATTCTTAAACTCAATCTTAATCAAGCTTAATCATTTTGCAATTAGTATAATTTTAAATGTCAGAGGAGCAAGGCATACGTTACACTAACGAATTAAAATAGAGCCTACTAGGGACAGCACGTCAAGAAAAAGCGTCTTCGACTCGACCTCCATGGTGGTGCGGAGCAGAGTTGATTGGTTAATGTAACGCAGTAGCCTCCGGTTGAGCACCGCCGAGTTCCGAGCTCGAGTTCGATCGCCTTACAATAGGAAGGGTCAGTTGAGCCGTCAGGTATGGCACGGTACCATCTCAGGGTACCATCGTACCTGACCTGGCCTGGCGAACCTTTTCTATTGTCCGGTGCTCCGCCTCGAGCAAGCTCCAACTCGAAGCTCGACGAAGCTCTGTGGTGCTCAACCGGAGGCTACTGTGTACGTACGTGCGATGGTAGCTTTAAAATTTATATGGCTCAGTTCCAAACCACCATGGAGGTCGAGACTGAGGCGCGTTTTTTTTACGTGGTGACCCCAGTAGGCCTAGTCCACTTGTCAATGAAGCATGCGTGTTTTTAAAAATAGTTTTATAATTTTATTTATTTTTTTATTAATTGAGTAAGTCATTCATCATGCAAATTTCACCTTAAATGCATTTAATGTGGGTAAAAATTGAAAAGTGCTTCAGTAATATCTATAAAAAGTTCTTCAACTGAACCATGCATGCTCCTCCAAATATACATAGGGATGCATGGGTCTGGTTCAGGGATATGAAATTTAATTTTTTTTGTGGGGCTCTGTTCTTCAATCATTCAATCATTTAATTATTCATTTATTCATTTATTCAATTATTCAATCATTCACTCATTTAATTATTCATTTATTTATTTAATTATTAAATTATTCAATCATTTAATTATTTATTTATTTCAGTATTAAATTATGTATTTAATAATTGATTACTTATGTAACGTAGGTTGCTTTGTAATTACAGTTGGCCAACAATTGTAAACGTTAACGTTAACGTTACTTACGTTGCATTACCACCGCAACGTACACAGTAGCCTCCGGTGGAAATAGAGGTGGGAAAAGAGCCATTTAAATTTTAAAGGTACCATCTCGCGTACGTACACAGTAGCCTCCGGTTGAGCACTACAGCGCCTGGTCGAGCTTCGAGTTGGAGCTCGCTCGAGGTGGAGCACCGAAAAATAGAAAAGGTTCGCCAGGCCAGGTCAGGTACGATGGTACCCTGAGATGCCTTTAGGCCAAAACTTAATAAACAAAAATCATTTTTGGCGATTCGCAACGTTTAGCTCATTAAAAGACATAGTTTCGCTATAAAATGTGAGAGAACTTAATGTTGGATTACGACTACTTGAATGCAAAGGCGATTTGTGAATTGTTTAAACAAATTTTTCTGAACTTTACAGTTTGACTATTTTTCAATGAAGTCTCAATTTTATCCACAGCATCATTACAAATGTCGTTCCAATCACTCCTTGCTATGATTCTTTGCAAATTCACAACAAATTGTGATTATTTAAACAAATTTCATAAGCATATACACAGTTTGACTATTTTTCAATGTTTTTCCAATGACACTTTAAATGAAACTTTGCATTTGGAAAATGATTGTTAATATTTTCAACATTCGTTTATAAAAATTGTTTAATTAATTAAATGTCTTTAGTTTTTAATGTACCATAACAGAGTCATCGGTCAAAATAGTGAACTATGATAAAATGTATTTCATATGATTTTCTTAATTGTTTATGTGCTGTCTTCAATGATAATACCATGGAAAGCTAAACATCGCCGTTTCCGCATTATATTATTACATGGGGCCGTCCATAAATCTCGTGACGCGTTTTTCTTTTGTTTATATCGTTTTATCCTTTCTCACTTCAGGAAAATTTTATTCTTATCTTTATTCAAACAAAGGAAAAACGCGTCACGAGATTTATGAACGCTCCACCCCCCGCGGGTAAAAATATTTGGCCTTGATTTTGTCTTGAATCTCTTCAGTATGTCTTCAAGTCCATGATGTCTGGTTCCGTCTCACCAGCTAGACATTGAAGATGTACAGACTTCTCTTGCATTTGTGGCTGTACTAAAGACTAAAGACTTTTTAAGTTTTCTTGGCTTAAATTAAAGATAAGATTCAAGGCTCAATGTCGTATAATTTTCAGGGTTTTGAAAAAATTTCCCTAGGTCGTGCTGAAATTTGAAGTTGCAGTAGAAAATTTGAGAAAATCTTGAATTTCTTTTTAAAACTTCTTACGTGCTGTATTATTTTGAAAAATTAAAAAAAAAACTATTTGTTGGGTATCACTAGACGTGGAATTTCACAAGTTTTCCAACTGTTTTAAAAAAAATGCTCTATCTCTTTTTTCATCGAAATATCGTGGTTTGAAGTCAGCAGTGATTTTTAATAGCGCTCACAAGAGCCGTGCGTACAATTTCCGACGGTAGTGTACAAAATAAATAATATAAACATTCTATAAAGTTTAAAGCGGTTTAGTGATGACCCTCAGAGGCCTTGGTCTCAAGATACAAATTTTTGTCTTCAAGTCGAAAATATTCATCTTAAGGGGGGGGGGGGGGTCTGGAGCGTAAAAAAAACAACACTTTTTTATGAATTTTTGTCAGAAATATGATTAAGGTAAAGTTACGCAGATAATTTGTGTATTATAAGGCATCATTTGAAAAACATTCAGTTAATTTTTTATAAGAAAATAGCAAGAAATAAGCCAATGACAGAGCATTTCCGAAAACGCCTTTTCAAAAAGATGATTTGCGGTGCCCGCTGTATCTCATCCCCCCCAACGATGCGTATGAGTTTTTTTTCATTTTTACATTTTTGGTGGTCATTTTAAGCGAAAATGGCGATATTTTACGAAAAAATAGGCCATTTTGTAGCTGTAATTTTTGTTTGTTTGTTGAAAAAAAAAAAAAATAAAAAAAGGTCATTGAGGGGAGCTATTTTATATGGAGAAAGTGTGTGCCAAATTTGAAAAGAATCGGTGCAGTAGCTTTTGAATGACAGTTGGCAAGGACTTTTAAAAAAGTAGTTTCGAGAAAAACGCGTTTAAAGTTTTGAACGATCGTCTCTTGAAACTTTGGATGTTCTCAGCATTTCAATCAGAATTTACAGAGAAAACGAGAGAATATTATTACAAAATCACTGCGCTGCGTCTGCGTCGTAGGTGCGGGGACTTGAACGTCTATATCATCGAGAGTTTAGCTCCGAATGAATTAAAATTTTTTACCCAGGCCTATGCATATTTAGCGTCATCTGCTTTTTCACCCAATGGTTTTTAACATAGAAAAAAACTGGGATTCCTTTTAGAACCGATGCTTGTTTCCAAGGGAGTGGAACAAAAAGGAACCTATTTCACTGAAAAGGAACCCAAAATGATAAATTGTTCCACAGGAACCCAACCTATGGGTTCTAATAGACCCTTTTTGTATAGAACTCATTTTCTACCTCGACTCACTCTGAAGATTCTACAAGTTAATTATGCACAATTTACTTTATAATACAAATTAAATAATATTACACTGAAAAAAATTTATTAAAGAAACTAAAATTATAGAGATGAGTAATTCTTAAAAAGGAGCAGCCCTGTGTATCTCTCCATATTTCAGATTTGCGATTAAATGACAATGTACTCTACGGAAGTATCCCTAGAAAGTCAAGTCAGTACGTTTTCAAGGAAAAAGTACCTCAGTCCTTTAAAAATTGCTCAGCCGGCAAATTGTTTTATGTTATTTGTTTATAACAATGAAAAATATAATTCAATTTTTGTTGTAATGTTTTTGTCATATAGAATGTTAAAATAGCCCTAATTTTCTGTCTCTATTATGAAAAGAATACGATGAAAAATTATTCAATCCTATACTTCTGTACCAGTTTTGTCTTCTCTTTATAATTTAATTTAATTTACCTCAGAATGCAACCCCTTATATTTATTCTTTGCAAATACGATTAAAACCGGTAACACTGCAACATCCCTTCTTCTTGCGTGTGAGCGTTGTTGCTGCTGCAAATAAAATTTTAGTGATTATTACAAAAGCATGAACAGTTTTTTAGTAAAAGTATTTTTATATAATTGCGTGATCTAAAGTAAAAGTATTATTTACTTTTGATCAGCGTGTAAGGTAGAGAGGGCCGTATATCGATTTTTCAACTTACAACTGGATTTAGGTCCCCGGATCCAGTGCATACTAGTTCAGACCAAATTCTCCACCCCTCAACGAGGTTCTGCGCTATACCAAGTGCGTCGAATCGCGCTCCGCTCTCGTGAGATGTGATTCAACCCCTATGGAAGAATTAATGCTTATCGCAGAAAATTCGCCATTGATAAAAATGTGGAATCACCCAAGTGGAAAATATAGTATTGTGCCGATTCTTACAACAGGCGCAATACCGTGCCAGTAATCAAGCAGGCTTTATGCCAGTACAAAACTCATTACCACGCCAAGGGTTGGAAAGTTACTAGTTTAGTATTGGCGAGGTACTGATTTGGTACACCGTTTAAGTACCCACTGCAATGCTCCCCCGTGTATTGGTACAGTAACGGTTTGGTGCTGGCGCAGTAACGAAATGTGGACTATGGTTAAGTCCAGCTTTCAGCACTATGCCATGCGTTGGATCGGTACAGGTTCAGAACTGGCAGAGTACAAACTTCAATTGCCGTTCATCGACCGGCAACAGCAATATGCCATGCGTTGGCTCGGAACAGATTCAATACTGGCAGAGTCAAAACTCCGATCACCGGTTATCTACCGGCTACAGTATTATGCCGTGTGTTGGCTCGGGAAAGGCTCAGTACTGGCAGAGTACAAACTTTAATTGTTGGTAATGTACCGGCCACATCATTATCCCGTGCGTTGGCTCGTTACAGGCTCAGTGCTGGCAGAGTACAAACTTCCATTGCCGGTTATTTACCGGCAACAGCATTATGCCGTGCGTTGGCTCGATACAGATTCGATACTGGCAGAGTCAAAACTCCGATCACCGGTTATCTGCCGGCTATAGTATCATGCCGTGTGTTGGCTCGGGAAAGGCTCAGTACTGGCCAAGTACAAACTTTAATAGCCGGTTATCTACCGGCCACACCATTATGCCGTGCGTTGGCTTGTTACATGCTCAGCACTGGCAGAGTACAAACTTCCATTGCCGATTTATCTATCGGCTGCAGCATTATATCGTGCGTTGGCTCGGTACAGGCTCGATACTGGCAGAGTACATACTTTTATGGACGGTTGTCTACCGGCTACAGCATTATGCCATGCATTGGTTCTGTACAGGCTCAGTACTGGCAGCGTACAAACGTCAAATGCAGATTTTTAACTGCTCGCTGCATTGTTCCGTGCATTGTTTTTGTACAGCCTCAGTACTGAGTGAGCAAAAGCTGCGATTACCGATTATCTACCGGCTACAACATTATGACGTGCGTCTTACAGTAGGAGTCAGGAATTTACTGTTCATTTTAGGCTCTTATAACTACAGCCTACAACTCTTAAAAGAATTTTATTTTTTTGTAATGTTCAGGGTTAATAATTAGTTCAGAACAACTTCAGGCCAGATTTTCTAATTTCACTTAATGGAATTTAATATTTAAACAAATAGAACGTCAAAATTAGATATTATACGAATATTATTTTTCTCTGGAGAAGAAAGTAACTTTTATAAGTAAAATATTCAAAAAAAATTATTTTATCCAGGAAAATCATTTCAAAAAACCGCTAATTCATATGTAAAATTGCTATGTTTACTTAAATTATTGTTATTAACAATAAAAATTGTGAGCTCGTACCACACTTTCTTCATTAAATATAACACTGTGATCTAACTGCAACATGATTCAGCAGAAAAGAAATATTCCCGATGGAAAATGCTAAAGTTTTTAATTTTTTATAATGTTTTTATTAACAATGCAAATATTTAACATTGATATTTTTCTGTAGATATTTATTATAATTTAGGATGAATTTGAAAATTTTTGTGGAAATAACTTTTTTTTGCTAATTACAAGTTTGGAAAATCTTTACCAAATCTTAACAGCCATATGTAATTTATTTCTTGTGGGTGGATGGACTTTTAGGGATGTTATAATAATAATCCAGAACCGAAGGACCTTTTAAAAAAATCAAAGTCGCTGTAACTTTGATTTTTTAGAGAAATGATTATATTCCCATGGACTAAGATAGGAAACTATTCACCGGGTCTTTCCAGCTTTCTACAGTTGAGTTCTATTGCCTGGGTGGGTTTCATGGGGTGTTGGTTGTACATTATATAGCCTAAGGTTCCTCTGAAAAA
>CAKNXH010084044.1:0-14303 GCA_932178445.1 Andricus quercusramuli
TTTCTCCTTTCCCCTTTGCTTTTTCCCTTCCAGCATCTTCTCATTTTCTCTTTTTCTCCTGTTGTACTCCGCCTTCTCTATTTCTCCTTTCCTCCATTTTCTTACAGACTCTTTCATTCTCTCCTTACTCTCCCTGCATTCCTCGTCCCACCAGCCTCTCTTTCCCTCTTCTCTTCCTTCTTTTGTACCTATCTCATCCTTCACCTTCTCAATCGACCCTTTCAACCTTTTAATTAACGAGTCTACTCCCTCCTCCTTTTCATATCTCACATTCTCCTTTTCCATCTTCTGTTCAAACACTTTTAATTTATCTACCCCCCGGCCTCCCATTTTCGTTTTCTTGCGGCCCCGCCCCCCCCCCCTCTTTCCTTTCTCCCTCTGCCACGCTTATGGACGCCACCTTTCAGTGTAGCTATTACTGGGAAGTGTTCTGACCATATCTCATTCCCTATATTCATACTGCATATCATATTACTCATTCTTTCTTCCGCCAGGATGTAGTCTATTATTGTTTCTCCCTTACCTATAAATGTAATCTCTCCTTTCTCATCTCCTTTCATGTTGCCATTACATATAAACCATCCGGTTTCTCCTATTATGTCTAGTAGCCTCCTCCCCTCCCGGTCTATCTCCCTATGTTTGGAGCTCCTTATATATGCCTCCTTTTCTTCATCCCAAGTCCCTCCCTCTTGCTCGCCAGTCCAGGCATTTAAGTCACCTCCTATCAAAACCAATTCTTCCTTCTTTTCCTCCATCCACCTCCTTATTACTCTCCAACCTTCCTCTTCCCCTCTTCTTCTATATACACAAACTACCGCTATTTTGACTTTCCCTATTATAATCCTTCTTACCATTGTTCCCTCCTTTTCTTCCCTGTCCTGCTCTCTTTTCCCTTTTACTGCCAATTCTTTTCTCACCCCTGATACCATGCCGCCCATTCCTCTAACTTTAACGTGTTCCTTTCTTGCTTCTTGCATTGTCCACACATACCCTTTAGGTAACAACCTTTTCATCCCCTTCCAATCCTTCTCATCCGCCCAGGTTTCACTCATCATAATCACATCCCACTTTTCTAACTCCCGCCAGAAACCTTCATTCTTGTTCTTCAAGCCTGACACATTCCAGAAAGCTATTTTCACTTTTTTCTCCTCCCTTCCCTCCCCTATCCTCCTTACTTCTCTTCCGCCTTGCTTTTTGGAAACCCCTCTGTTTGCTCTCTAGCCTCTTTTGTATCTTCCTTCCTTCTACCTTTCTCAACTCTTTTTCCCCTTTTCCTTATTTCTTCTACTTCCTCGTCCCAGACCCACTCCTCCCCATTTATCCATAGTCTGTCTCGCCCTATCCATACCATGCATCCCTTTTTCCTCTCTATCCATGCTCTCTGTTCTATTTGCCATCTCCTTTTCCTCTCCCTCCAAGTCAAATCCTCTTCAATTCTCTCCCTTCTTCCTTTCAATAATTTTTTGTTCTCCATAATTTTCTTTTTCTCCTCCTCACTCCCTACTTTTACTACAAACATTCCTTCTGTTCCTTCCTTCATCATTCCTAATCTCTTAACTCCTCCTACCCTTACCCGAATTCCAATATCTCTCAGCAGATTTTTGACTTCAATTTCCCCTGTTCCACTCTCTATTTTTAATCCCTTGACTACTATGTCATTTTTTCTCTTCGCCCTTTCTTCCCCTTCCAATCTTCTTTCGATCTCACTCAGTCTCTTCTTCATTCTTTCATTCTCATTTTGCACGTTATCACTCCCTTCTACTTTTTCCGCACTTTCTGTTCCCTTCCCCATATGCTCATTCCTAACTTCTAATTTACTTACCCGTTCTTCCAGTTGTTTTATCTCCCTATTTGTCTGTTCGTCAATCTCTCTCTGTCTATTCTCTATGGCCTCTAGTTTACCCCATACCTTGTCTTTCTCCTCTTTCCAGAGTTTATCCCACTCTTCCCACTTTTCTCTTACTTTTCTCACTTCCTCCCTAACTTCTTTCCCCTGCCTATTCATATCTTCCAGACTCTTCCTTGTTTCCTCTCTAAACCCTTTTATGAGGGCTGCTAGCTGCTCAAACATCTCCCCATCCCCCCTATCTCTGTCTGGTGTTTTTCGCTTAATCTTCACTTTCTTGTTATCCTTGTCCCTTGCAGAATCCTCTTCCCCTTCCTCTCTTTTCCTTTTATCTTCCCCTTCACTGCTAGTCACGTTCCCCTTTTTGTGCCATTCATCCAGACACCTATTTGAGCCCGCGCTACCTAGTCTGTTGAGGCGCTGTAAGTTTGAAGGTCTCCCGCGTTTCTGGCTCGTGCCTGCACCCCTTCCCTCAGCTGATCCGACCCTGGACGGTGTCTCGAACTTCTCTTCATCGCTACTGTCAAAATCTCCCTTCTCCCCACTAACCGCGCTCACAACCTCGTCCGCTCTTGCTTCTTTCTCTCCCTGCCCTCTGTCGCCCGTTTGTGGACTTGGTATGGTCGGCATACCTACCTTACCAAAAAGTCCTCGCTGTTTCCCGCTCTTAGCTTGCCTACCTCTTGCCCCCCTTGCCCGACAACTATTTTCTACACCTAACCTCAAAACAAAATTTGCACGTTTCAACTTTCCTTTCTCACACCTTATTTCCACACTTTACACACTTGCCTTCACTCACCCTTCTTCCTTTACCCCTGCTCTCCGCACTCACTGCCCTTTCTGCACCCACACACGCTGATTCCCTTCAGCAAAGCCAAAAAACGCAACACTTGAAATATACGAGTTCTCTCACGATCGATACCGAAAACGGAAGCCCTTAATTTGTTTATGAAAATTGTTTGAATAATTAACAAATATTGAAAATTTGCAAAGCATCATAGAAAAAAGTCATTGCAAAGATATTCTTAGATAACTCTGTAAAAGAAAATGAGCCTATTTGTTGAAAATAGCCAAACTCTGTATTTCTTTATTAAAATTGCTTAAATAATTAATGATTCTTATACATTTGCAAAGTACAATATCAAACAGTCACCAGAAAAACATAATTAGTTGATTCCGTTAAAAAAAATTAAGCCTTTTTGTTGAAAAATAACCAAAATCATACTTCTTTGGAATTTGTAAAGCACTATATAGAAAAGAGTAATCGCAAATACATTTTCAGTTAAATCTGTAAAAAATTTAGCCTATTTGTGGAAAAACAAAAATTATTGTAAACAAATTTTAATTTTAAATAATTAACAATTCTTAGGAATTTGCGAAACATCATGAAAAAAACTCATGGAAAAGACATTCTTAGTTGATTCCGTCAACAAAATTGAGCCTATTCGTTAAAAAATAGAAAACTCTGAATTTCTTTACAAAAATGGTTTGAATAAATCATAATTATTGGGAATTTGTAAAACACAGTAGAATAGCAAAAATTCATCGCAAAGATATTCTCAGTTAATTAAAAAAAAAGTGAGCCTATTTCTTGAAAAATAGACAAACTATGAATTTGTTCATAAAAATGGTTTAAATAATTAATAACTTTTGGGAATTTTTAAAGCACCATAAAAAAGAGTCATCGCAAAGATGTTCTTCGTTAATTGTTTTTTAATTGAGCCTATTCGTTGAAAAACAGCCAAACTCTGAATCTGTTTATAAAAATGTTGTAAATAATTAATAATTCTTGTAAATTTGCAAAGTATCATATCAAACTGTCATATAAAAAGCATTCTTAGTTCACTATTTTTTTGATTGAGCCTATTCGTTGAAAAATAGAAAAACTCCGAAAATTGTTTAAATAATTGAAAATGCTTCCAAATTCGGTAAGTATCATATCAAAAAGTAACCGGAAAAGTATTCTTAGTTTATTTCGTCGAAAAAAATAAGCCAGTTCGTTGATGAATAGCCAAACTGTGATTTTTTTTTAAATTGCCAAATAGCATCTTCTTTCAAGTAACAGTAATAAAACTTTCATTTCTCACACATTCCATACAAAAACTCTGGATTGCAATGAGATAAACATTCCTAATCCCGAAAAGAACTTTTGATCAATAATTTTTTTATAACGTAATAAACCATTTTTTTAATCATTATTAGCGACTGAAAATTATTTACAAATAGTTTCAGCGCAGATATAAAAACTTTTCTGATAAATCTGAAAATTAAAAAAAAAACGGTACTTCTGAAAAGTTGAAGAAAAATGTAAAGTTGGGTTTTAAATAAAAAATTAACAAAATTGATTATAAAAAATCCAAACACACAGATTTTCCGAAATGTCGGAAGCTTTAATTAAAAAATAATCGGTACTCAAAATTTGGAAATTTTCAAACATTTTGAAATGCACATGAGCTATGACTAAAACGTTAAATCGAAAATGACTTTCAAAATACGAATAAAATATTAAAAATGTTAATGAAAAGCCTTCTTTTAAAAAAATTCGTCAAAGCTATCGTATATATACCGAAGTATAGATGCATATACTTCCACTAAAAGCTTCTTACAAAAACAAACATCTCGAGTTCAAATAAACGAGGATTGCCTTATATGGTAGATTATGATAGCACTTTAAAACTGGATAGAAATGAAAATATTAAGTAAACACACCACTCATACCGACTTTTAAATATAGGATAATCCACACCATTTTTCTAAATCATACAAAAAGATTCAAAAGCATCATGGATATGTTCATAATTATTATTATATACAATTAAATTTACCGGCGTCTATGAATTCTTCGTATCCCGATCTGATTCATACATACAATTTTCACTCACTTTGTCTAGTTGCCATAGCTCACTCATTTTATCGGTGACATATTTTACTTTTCTAAATATTAAACAACAAATCGCACCGACGCGACACGCGACCATCTAGAATTCTGTATTCTAGAATTGTAATGTTTTCGAGTTCGCAGTTTTGCATGCGTCGACTTGCGGCCACACGGAAAAAAAAGTTCATTAAACTTTCTTGAAGTATTACAAGAGTCGGGGATGAGAGCGAACCTTGAACAAATTTTCTATATTCTGTATAACTTTCAGGATTTAATATAGAACTAACCTAGAATAACTCTACAAGAATTCTGTAAACTTTATATTGAACTCCGATTTGAAAAAGTTTAATAAAATATATAGAGAAATTCATGAAAAAATGCTGAAAACTTTCGTAGAAATCACAATTGAGGTATTGAAAGTTTGTAATCACATAATTATAAGGTTTAAATACCTCAATTCAGTGAAATGTATAGAAAAATTCTTCAAAAAATGTTGAAAAATCTCATAGAAATTCGATTCGAAGTATTGAGTGTTTGTGAACTACTTCAATCAAAGATCTATAGACTTCAGTTCTTTAAAATTTAGCTGTGAAGTCGCTACTGTGCGCAGGCAGCGACTTTCCCGCATCGCTCCCGCGTGAAAAAAAAAGAATTCAAGTCTTAGAGAACATTAGCACGCGTTGAAAATTAAAATATTAAGTTTGCCAATAACCGACACATCTCTAAATGGAAAATCCACTACCCGGATGCAGCGGAACGTGCACCAGGTCGTTTGGCACGTATTCTACGGAAACTGCTTTAAAATGCAAATTGTGTCAACATCCAAAATAATTAAGTGTTGAGTCGACGATCCAGGTGCACCGAGTCGCGCACCAGGTAGTTCAGCACGTATTCTACGAGAACTTTTTAGAAATTTGAATTGTTTCAACCACCAAATTAACTACCGTCGACTCACCATTGGTAGTTATTTTGGTAGATAAACCTCAAGATTTCTAGAGAAATCATCAAGTCAAGCTCCCTTCGATCGTTTTTTTTATATTAAGAAAATATGAGAGAAAAAAAAGTTTTCATATTTTTGTTTCGGTCTTACGATCCATTTAGAAAAAGTTGAAGAACTAAATCGAGTCAAAATTCCTTTTTATTGACGTTTTGGCCCCATCTGTGGGCCTTCATCGATACAAACATCTTAAAGAATAATCAGAGTCAATCAGAAATATACGTCGAAGCGAATGACAACATTTTAAAATTTTGTGAAGTCAGATATCATTCTGAAGTTTTAAAAATCATTATGAAGTTTGTAAAAAAAGTATTGGGAAACTATAAAGTCCAAGGAACCTTTACAATATGTTAAAAAAGGTTCATATTTTGTAATTAAAATGCTGTGAAACAGCTAACAAACTGATGTTTTTTCACAAACTTCATAGTGATTTTTAAAACTTCAGAATGATCTGACTTTACAAAATTTTAAAATGCTGTCATTCGCTTCGACGTATATTTATGATTGAGTTCGATTATTCTCTAAGATGTTTCTTTCTGATGAAGGCCCACAGATGAGGCCGAAACGTCAATAAGAAGGAATTTGGACTCGATTTCTTTTTCAAATTTTTTCTAAATGTATCGTAAGACCGAAATAAAAATATGGAAACTTTGTTTCCTCTCATATTTTCTTAATGGTAGTTAGTTTGGCTATTGACACAATTTAGATTCTAAAAAAGTTCTCGTAGATGACGTTTCGAACGACCTGGTGCACGTTCCGGTGCACCCGGGTAGTGGACTTGCTATTTAGAGATGTGTCGGTTATTGGAAAACTTAAGATTTTAATTTTCAACCTTAACAATTGAAATAGATTCAACTTTTCCCATGTCATATCTTATTTAATCGATTCAAAAAATATAGAATTGGGAATTCAACTTTTAAAATTATTTGCAATGCAAGCCTTCAATTTCATATAACTTATATAAACTTATTCTATATAGCTATATAAACATCTTATTAATCTTGAAGCTACTAGAATTTATAACCAAAAAAGAATGTGCGATTAAAAATTTGTTCGAAATTTAAAGTTTCCGAAATTTAAAAAATGTTAAAGATTCCGAAATTCGTAATTACTTAAATTTTAAACTAAATTTTCGAAATATGATATTCTTGAAATTACTGACATTATAAATATAAAACTCCAGAAATTTCAAATTTCCGAAATCATCAACCTAGAATTTTCAAATCACAAAAATTTGTCAAACAGCCCTTCACAGCTGTAGCTTATATTTTAGATTTTTTTTTTTTATACTACAAGTCATGTTAGCTGCGAGGTTTTCTCAGGAGCTCCGAATGCGTAGGTAGGGGGTTCGAGCCCACAGCGAATAATAATTTTAATAGCGTGCGATTATTTGTGTAGTGATTGTTTGTGTAATAGTAAATAATTATGTAGTTAAATATGTGAACAAATATGAAAGCATAATGATAATAATAATGATGTTAAAAAAATTTTTTTTTTAGGCTAAAAATCGGCCATGATTTTATAGAACTGTTCTCTATAGTTTCGAGACTTCTCCGATGTAGACTGTATATTAGCTGGACTTTTAGATTTTCTAGAATTATTCTACGTTTTTCGCATTTTAGAGAACTCTGTATTAAATTTTGTAGAATAGTTCGATGCAATGTAAAACCAAGAAGATTTTAACTTTTAATAAACTACCCGTCGTATCCTCTACTATAGGACTAGTTCTATAAAATTTAATTAAATTTTTTTTTCCGTGCATGATGTGACGAACAACTGCACACAGTAAAAAGAAGTGTAATATTCATTAATCAAGAAATGTAAAGTGTTTCATGTGATCGTAACACTAAAAACTGCTCTCAATAAAGCGGTGAAAATGTCAAAAGCACTTAGCATTTCGTAAATGTCACAGTGAATAGTGGTGCAGTGAACATTACAGAAGGATCGGTACATGCTACCGATCCAAATAGCTTGTTTAGTTCGCCCTCAAAGTCATAACAACGCAACCTATCCGCACATACCACCAGATGAATTAATGACGCAATCGGCAATGGATGGATTGCATCACCTAAGAAACATTTATTTTTGACATTTCTATGACAGTCGTCATACTACTCCATATTCCCACTCAGCAATGAAGGGGGTTTATACTAAAAATAACACAATTTTGGATGGCACATCTTGTTCACAGATCGCGTACAGTTGAGAGTTTATTGGAGCAAGACGTGTTTACGTTCCGCGACTGTTCCAGCTGACTTGTATGGATATGAGGTAAATGCGCGAACTTTTGTCGTATGCCGTGATGGCATGGACGCGTATTCAAAAGTCGTTACCGAGGTCGCCACCTTAGTTACAAATGCATTTAAGAATTGTTCAACAGATCGCAACTCGTTTAATAGTGTAGTGATTAAGATAATCGACTTGCGTGCTTAGGTTTATGCGTTCGAATGGCCCCCCCCCCCGGGGGGGGGGAAATTTTAATTATATTATAAGCGTTGCAACTTACAAATACCGATTAATTATAAGTATATCCGAAAATATATCTCAGAATTAACCGTGCGTTTACTTATTAATTATTTTTTAGCAATAGTTTTTTACAATTTATAGAGCCGTCCAAACTGTAGTCTGTACCTTCAACATAAGTTTGCTCTGTTTATATTATCTGTCAACGAGACATTATAATTCGTAATTGCAACATCGAGGAACTGTGGAGAATAGCGACTCGACCGGTAAAATGTATACTGATCACAGGTCAGGAGCACTTTAAAATCAGTACTGGTAACCATCAATGATAGTCATATTTAGTTGTCTATGATTGTAAAATTTACTGAACTGTCGTGTTGTCCATATATGTACTTGGAAGATCAGTAGATTTAATTTGTTTTTCAGTAAAATACAAGGTTCTTTTTTTTGTTTGTGCGAAGAGAGTGCTTGCAAGTTTTCTGCAAACGCAGCTCCGAACCTCGCTCCAAACATTAACTCCGTAAGAAGTCCCTGGGTTAGGATTAGGATCATGGGTTAAGATTTTGTTTCTGTGCAGTGCGAATTAATTATATTCACTCTGAATGCACTGCAGAGCCTTTTGCTCACTCTATTTTACTCTAGAGTAAAATATGCGAAGTTAAGAAAGCTGGTGACATGAGCTTTTGTAAGGTGATCTCCTGCCACTAGTTTCTTCGAAAGTGTAGGGAAAAAAATGACTTGTGTGGTATGCATGGATTCAGAAAATAATGAACTACAAGGACCATTTATCAAATTTTTATAAACATTTATTTTATTGAAAATATGCTTGATCAAAGTTACTCTACTTTTGAAGATTAATTTCTCGGCTTGTAATGATTATTTCACAATTTTTCGAAAAGCTCCATCTAGACTGATATTTGATCTACAAATGTATGTATCTGATAAAAAAATTTCTCTTAAATAAATATAAAAAAGCAGGTGCCAACGAAGTTTCTGCATGGAATAAATTCAAGGCAAGTAACCACCTCAGGCACCACTCTCAAGAAAACCTTCTCAGATTAATTTCTGAATTTTCTCTTTAGCCACCAAAGAAACGTACGAAATGTTAAAATTCCCAAAAAATTTGCCAAATGACGTTCAACGAATTTGCTTGTTTCTTGAAATTCTGATTCGAATTATATATACTTTTTTATCATGAAAATTGAACATAATAATCGAAAAATGTAAAGAAACCAAGTTTCCTATTTTGGAAATCGAATGTCAATAGCAACAATTTCGGTAGAAATTTCTTAATCTATCACAAAAATAGTTTCTATTATATGGATCTTCTTTCATGCAGGCAAGAATCATTTACAAGTCGAAAAATTTGTCTTTAAAGAAGGGCAACTTCGATCAAGCATATTTGTAATATCATCAATGTTTATTGAAATTTTATTAATGCAATCTCTACCTTATTCTGATACGAATCCAGGCATACTATATAAGTATAATTTTTAGCAATACTTTCAGGTAAACTAGCCGCGAGAAGTCGAAACAAACTTTGAAATGTTGAAAATACTCGGCTTGAATTTTCGTCTAATAGAAACATTTCATTGGAATAGTTTCAAAATATACTTGATATCCAGTGAAAAATTGGAAGTAAATTTTGTAATATCCTAGAAAAAAAGCGTTTTGTATTGAAATCTTACTTTTTAATTGTAAAATAATAGTTACGAACTAGAAATTAGTCTACAAAAGTAGGGTAACTTTGACCAAGCATATTTTCAATATCATCAATATTTATTAGAATTTTACAAATTATCATTCTACCTTATTTATTTACGAATACAGGCATACCACATAAGTTATATTTGTTAAAAATGGTTATACATAAAACATAGCCGCCAGAAGTCGAAATAAAGTTTGAAATGTTGACAATTATACTCTACTTGAATTTTCGTCTAATCGAAACATTTCATTGGGATAGTTTCGAAATATACTTGATATCCAATGAAAATTTGAAATTAAATTTTGCATTATACTAGAAAAAAGCGTTTTGTATTAAAATTTTACTTTTTAATTGTAAAATAATAGTTACAACCCGAGAAATTAGTCTTCAAAAGTAGGGTAACTTTGACCAAGCATATTTTTAATATCATCAGTACCCGTGCAGAAATTTCGGCGTGGCGCGGTTCGGGCCCAGATGTGGCAGAATGTGGGCCCAGTCGGGGAATCCTTCCAGCGCCAGATTCGAAATGAAACGCCTAGCCTGATCAGGGCCAGACTGGGCATCCATAAGGACGGTCGGATCTGGCCCAGAGCAGCGCCCTTTTATTTTTTTATGTTTAGCCATACTATTATTTAAATTTTTTTGCAGTAATAAATAAACAATAAATTGAGAACTTTATACTTAATTAAAAAATATTAGAAAATCAAAACAGAACATTTTTCATATTTTTCAGTCCAACTTAATATAAATGAAACAGGTGTTCAGCATTTTGTAGTCCTGTTCATGCAACAAAGACTAGCAAAGTGAGGTTATGACACTGAAAATTCTAAAGCAACTATCCGTACCTTTGCAATACACTAATGTTGTAGGTAGAAATTGTCTCAATTATCACAATAATAGCATACTGAAGAATGTTGGATCGGTTAAATATCCAAGCGTTATTTGTGCAACAAGCAAAACAAAAATTTGTTCAAATCAAGTGAACTTTCTCGATTGCACTGTCGGAAATTTGAAAGAGAGAAAGTACCAATTAAGACGTACTTACACGAACGTTTCACTGTCGTTGAAAGGTTTATTTTGCTCATAGGTTCAATGTAAACTTATCTTCGTTTAGCAGGTTGTACTAGAATTGTTAGCATAATTAATTAACGTAAACTTAAGCGAATGAATCACATGGCTACACGTGGCTTTGCTGTCTACCCTTGTACAAAGTTGCCTTCTTTTCCAAACAATCGAAAGGAAGAGTTTGTGAAATCACAAACATAACCTCTGCTAACGTTCCTACTTTTAAATTAATGTTTATATAGCTTTCTTAACTTATTATTCTCAATTTATTTTGAGGTTAGGTTTGCTCGACCGATTTTAATAAATCTACTTACCTTCATCCTCATTGCGCACTAGGGAATGACAGCAATTGACCTACATTTCAATACACGTAAGGTACGTTTTTTTTTGGCATTTTAATTATTTTCGAAATCACATTACACTCAAAACCGAGCCGTATTGTGGAAAATATAAAATAAAACATCAGATATATCAGGCGGTCGGCACAGCAGATGGCGCTGCAATTTACAGCTGGTATTTTCTCGGTATGTGGTTCCGACCCGAATCACAAGAGTAGCCAAGCGACAGCCACAATGTGGCAAACCCGATCGGGGCCACATCGGAAATCGGGACCAAATTGGGCAATTTCTGCACGGGTATTTATTAAAATTTGACAAATTATCGTTCTACCTTATTTGTTATGCCCGGATTCGTAAATAAATAAGGTAGAACGACCATTTGTCAAATTTCAATAAATATTGATGACATTAAAAATATGCTTGGTCAAAGTTACCCAACTTTTGTAGACTAATTTCTAGTTCGTAACTATTATCTTACAATAATTAAAAATAAGATTTCAATACAAAACGCTTTTTTTCTAATGTAATGCAAAATTTAATTCCAATTTTTTACTGGATATCAAGTATATTTCGAAACTATCCCAATGAAACGTTTCGATTAGATGAAAATTCAAGTAGAGTATAATTTTCAACCTCTCAAACTTTATTTCGACTTCTTGCGGCTACATTTTAAGACTAAACATTGTTAAGAATTGTGACGTATGCTGCCAATATATTCTCGGTTCGTAACTATTATTTGACAATTAAAAAGTAAGATTTCAATGCAAAACGTTTTTTTTCTAGTATAATGCAAAATTTAATACCAAATTTTCCCTGGATATTTAGTATATGTGACGTGCGCCGAAGAAGGGGAGCTTACTCTAAAAAATCGAAATCGAGGTTTTTACACCTTTCGATAATTTTTGAGTTGCTCTTTTTAATGAAACCATGGAAAAAAAATTTCGAGCGTTATTATTGCTAATAATTGAGTTATTAGGTTCCCGAGAAATCAGGCTTTCGCTCGAGAGCTCGAGATCCCGTGAAACGCCTCCCACCACTCACCACTACATCTCCGCGTCTCATCTATACCCGTCCGTGAACCGCGTTTACGACCTATCTCTATCTCTTTCCTCGTGAGAATGTAGTGGTGAGTGGGGAGGGAAGATTTCGTTAGTCTTCCCTCTCTCCTAAAAGTCGCGTCTATCCGGCCGACTTCGACCGCTCGCCCTGAAAAATCTCACTTTTCAGAGTAAGCCCCTTTTCTTCGGCGCACGTCACATATTTCGAAAGTATCCCAATGAAATGTTTCGATTAGACGAAAATTCAAGTAGAGATAATTTTCAACCTTTCAAACTTTATTTCGACTTCTTGCGGCTATATTTGATGTATAACCATTGTTAACAATTGTAACGTATGCTGTAAATATATTCTCGGTTTGTAACTATTATTTTACAATTAAAAAGTAAGATTTCAATACAAAACGCTTTTTTTTTCTAATGTATTGAGAAATGTAATTCCAATTTTTCGCTGGATATCAAGTATATTTTGAAACTACACCAGAGCTTCGATAGATGCTCATGCGATTACAGGCGGTTTTAGCAATTCATAGAATTGCTGGTCCCCACAGTTTCTCAGGGAGCAGGGTGAGAGACGGTTGCGACTCCGCCTATGAAGGGACGCACTGCATTACTCCGCAGGCAAGTAGATTGCGCAATATCATGGAAACGGTTCAGGCGGCTCTGCCTGTTTACGTTTCGCTGCTGGCGCTTTATGCTCAAGGCTATTTTCAGGCAACCCCCGAGATTGAGCATCTATCGAAGCTCTAGTGTATCCCAATGGAATGTTTCAAACAGAGCATTTTCGACATTTCAAACTTTATTGTTTCGACTTCGTGCGGCTACTATATCAGAAACTATTGTTGACAATTATTACTTGTGTGGCATGCCTGGATTCATAAACGAATAACGTGGAAGGGATTTCTAATGATAATTCAAAGGAAATAAACCTTTAAAGATCTTTAATAACTTTATTGCAGGAAATTTTGTTCATACTTTTTTTCCGATGTATCCTTATTTTCCTGAAAATATTCCTACGCTGTTTAGCTGTCGAAATTTTTTTTTTCACTAACAAGCTCCACCCTTTAGGGCGTGCTTATCATATTTCTGTCTCTCGCACACTCAACTCAGAACTCCCACGGGTGTCCCCAGCCCTCTTAAATGTATTTGATACTGAGTCGATTTTATAATCTGAAAAGTTGTACTCTTAACTCCGCTAGCCATTTAATCCTCAGATTTTTAACAGGGTAGTCCGGAGAAATTATACTTTTTTCCAGAAAAAAAGGTGAAGTTTTTTTTTCTTCACAATCATGTCCCTGAAGGCATTAGAAATGAATACCAAAAAGTTCCCCATCAGATTGGCGCCGCATACACCCCTAGGCTCGAAAAACATCCCTTATGCGGGTAGTAGCGCTGGTTTTTGACTATTATATACGAAAGGGTGCGTCGGAGTAGGAGGGATGTTTTGGCGTGTTGCACAAAATGTACTCGCGCTCTTAGTTTTCGGTCCTTAACTCATAAACGGGTAATTTCTGGACAAAAATGCATGCAAGAAAATTTATAGAGCAGAAAATTTCCTTTCAGGACCAATACATACTTTTTGTATTACATCAATTTGGAGAGTCATTATTAATATTTAGTGCACGTAGTGCATTAGTGCACGTACAAGCACTGGGATCTCATTTCCACACCACCCCTGAAGAAGAGCTTTTAGTGCGTTTTTACATTCTCATTCTAATGAGAAGGTATTGGTTTTATGTAAAATTTGACTTGGTCGGTTTTCATGAAATCTCCACGTTTTGAGACCCCCTGAGCCAGAAAAAAAGGTTTTTACCAAGGTGTCTGTCTGTCTGTCTGTCTGTCTGTAGGCACGATAACTTTCGAAAAAATAACCAGATTGGGTTGTGCTTTGGCACACTTTTTTAGGGCCTAAAAAGAAAGAACAAGTTCGTTAACCAGCTATTTCGGATGAAA
>CAKNXH010084045.1:0-14301 GCA_932178445.1 Andricus quercusramuli
TTTCTCCTTTCCCCTTTGCTTTTTCCCTTCCAGCATCTTCTCATTTTTTCTTTTTCTCCTGTTGTACTCCGCCTTCTCTATTTCTCCTTTCCTCCATTTTCTTACAGACTCTTTCATTCTCTCCTTACTCTCCCTGCATTCCTCGTCCCACCAGCCTCTCTTTCCCTCTTCTCTTCCTTCTTTTGTACCTATCTCATCCTTCACCTTCTCAATCGACCCTTTCAACCTTTTAATTAACGAGTCTACTCCCTCCTCCTTTTCATATCTCACATTCTCCTTTTCCATCTTCTGTTCAAACACTTTTAATTTATCTACCCCCCGGCCTCCCATTTTCGTTTTCTTGCGGCCCCGCCCCCCCCCCCTCTTTCCTTTCTCCCTCTGCCACGCTTATGGACGCCACCTTTCAGTGTAGCTATTACTGGGAAGTGTTCTGACCATATCTCATTCCCTATATTCATACTGCATATCATATTACTCATTCTTTCTTCCGCCAGGATGTAGTCTATTATTGTTTCTCCCTTACCTATAAATGTAATCTCTCCTTTCTCATCTCCTTTCATGTTGCCATTACATATAAACCATCCGGTTTCTCCTATTATGTCTAGTAGCCTCCTCCCCTCCCGGTCTATCTCCCTATGTTTGGAGCTCCTTATATATGCCTCCTTTTCTTCATCCCAAGTCCCTCCCTCTTGCTCGCCAGTCCAGGCATTTAAGTCACCTCCTATCAAAACCAATTCTTCCTTCTTTTCCTCCATCCACCTCCTTATTACTCTCCAACCTTCCTCTTCCCCTCTTCTTCTATATACACAAACTACCGCTATTTTGACTTTCCCTATTATAATCCTTCTTACCATTGTTCCCTCCTTTTCTTCCCTGTCCTGCTCTCTTTTCCCTTTTACTGCCAATTCTTTTCTCACCCCTGATACCATGCCGCCCATTCCTCTAACTTTAACGTGTTCCTTTCTTGCTTCTTGCATTGTCCACACATACCCTTTAGGTAACAACCTTTTCATCCCCTTCCAATCCTTCTCATCCGCCCAGGTTTCACTCATCATAATCACATCCCACTTTTCTAACTCCCGCCAGAAACCTTCATTCTTGTTCTTCAAGCCTGACACATTCCAGAAAGCTATTTTCACTTTTTTCTCCTCCCTTCCCTCCCCTATCCTCCTTACTTCTCTTCCGCCTTGCTTTTTGGAAACCCCTCTGTTTGCTCTCTAGCCTCTTTTGTATCTTCCTTCCTTCTACCTTTCTCAACTCTTTTTCCCCTTTTCCTTATTTCTTCTACTTCCTCGTCCCAGACCCACTCCTCCCCATTTATCCATAGTCTGTCTCGCCCTATCCATACCATGCATCCCTTTTTCCTCTCTATCCATGCTCTCTGTTCTATTTGCCATCTCCTTTTCCTCTCCCTCCAAGTCAAATCCTCTTCAATTCTCTCCCTTCTTCCTTTCAATAATTTTTTGTTCTCCATAATTTTCTTTTTCTCCTCCTCACTCCCTACTTTTACTACAAACATTCCTTCTGTTCCTTCCTTCATCATTCCTAATCTCTTAACTCCTCCTACCCTTACCCGAATTCCAATATCTCTCAGCAGATTTTTGACTTCAATTTCCCCTGTTCCACTCTCTATTTTCAATCCCTTGACTACTATGTCATTTTTTCTCTTCGCCCTTTCTTCCCCTTCCAATCTTCTTTCGATCTCACTCAGTCTCTTCTTCATTCTTTCATTCTCATTTTGCACGTTATCACTCCCTTCTACTTTTTCCGCACTTTCTGTTCCCTTCCCCATATGCTCATTCCTAACTTCTAATTTACTTACCCGTTCTTCCAGTTGTTTTATCTCCCTATTTGTCTGTTCGTCAATCTCTCTCTGTCTATTCTCTATGGCCTCTAGTTTACCCCATACCTTGTCTTTCTCCTCTTTCCAGAGTTTATCCCACTCTTCCCACTTTTCTCTTACTTTTCTCACTTCCTCCCTAACTTCTTTCCCCTGCCTATTCATATCTTCCAGACTCTTCCTTGTTTCCTCTCTAAACCCTTTTATGAGGGCTGCTAGCTGCTCAAACATCTCCCCATCCCCCCTATCTCTGTCTGATGTTTTTCGCTTAATCTTCACTTTCTTGTTATCCTTGTCCCTTGCAGAATCCTCTTCCCCTTCCTCTCTTTTCCTTTTATCTTCCCCTTCACTGCTAGTCACGTTCCCCTTTTTGTGCCATTCATCCAGACACCTATTTGAGCCCGCGCTACCTAGTCTGTTGAGGCGCTGTAAGTTTGAAGGTCTCCCGCGTTTCTGGCTCGTGCCTGCACCCCTTCCCTCAGCTGATCCGACCCTGGACGGTGTCTCGAACTTCTCTTCTTCGCTACTGTCAAAATCTCCCTTCTCCCCACTAACCGCGCTCACAACCTCGTCCGCTCTTGCTTCTTTCTCTCCCTGCCCTCTGTCGCCCGTTTGTGGACTTGGTATGGTCGGCATACCTACCTTACCAAAAAGTCCTCGCTGTTTCCCGCTCTTAGCTTGCCTACCTCTTGCCCCCCTTGCCCGACAACTATTTTCTACACCTAACCTCAAAACAAAATTTGCACGTTTCAACTTTCCTTTCTCACACCTTATTTCCACACTTTACACACTTGCCTTCACTCACCCTTCTTCCTTTACCCCTGCTCTCCGCACTCACTGCCCTTTCTGCACCCACACACGCTGATTCCCTTCAGCAAAGCCAAAAAACGCAACACTTGAAACATACGAGTTCTCTCACGATCGATACCGAAAACGGAAGCCCTTAATTTGTTTATGAAAATTGTTTGAATAATTAACAAATATTGAAAATTTGCAAAGCATCATAGAAAAAAGTCATTGCAAAGATATTCTTAGATAACTCTGTAAAAGAAAATGAGCCTATTTGTTGAAAATAGCCAAACTCTGTATTTCTTTATTAAAATTGCTTAAATAATTAATGATTCTTATACATTTGCAAAGTACAATATCAAACAGTCACCAGAAAAACATAATTAGTTGATTCCGTTAAAAAAAATTAAGCCTTTTTGTTGAAAAATAACCAAAATCATACTTCTTTGGAATTTGTAAAGCACTATATAGAAAAGAGTAATCGCAAATACATTTTCAGTTAAATCTGTAAAAAATTTAGCCTATTTGTGGAAAAACAAAAATTATTGTAAACAAATTTTAATTTTAAATAATTAACAATTCTTAGGAATTTGCGAAACATCATGAAAAAAACTCATGGAAAAGACATTCTTAGTTGATTCCGTCAACAAAATTGAGCCTATTCGTTAAAAAATAGAAAACTCTGAATTTCTTTACAAAAATGGTTTGAATAAATCATAATTATTGGGAATTTGTAAAACACAGTAGAATAGCAAAAATTCATCGCAAAGATATTCTCAGTTAATTAAAAAAAAAGTGAGCCTATTTCTTGAAAAATAGACAAACTATGAATTTGTTCATAAAAATGGTTTAAATAATTAATAACTTTTGGGAATTTTTAAAGCACCATAAAAAAGAGTCATCGCAAAGATGTTCTTCGTTAATTGTTTTTTAATTGAGCCTATTCGTTGAAAAACAGCCAAACTCTGAATCTGTTTATAAAAATGTTGTAAATAATTAATAATTCTTGTAAATTTGCAAAGTATCATATCAAACTGTCATATAAAAAGCATTCTTAGTTCACTATTTTTTTGATTGAGCCTATTCGTTGAAAAATAGAAAAACTCCGAAAATTGTTTAAATAATTGAAAATGCTTCCAAATTCGGTAAGTATCATATCAAAAAGTAACCGGAAAAGTATTCTTAGTTTATTTCGTCGAAAAAAATAAGCCAGTTCGTTGATGAATAGCCAAACTGTGATTTTTTTTTAAATTGCCAAATAGCATCTTCTTTCAAGTAACAGTAATAAAACTTTCATTTCTCACACATTCCATACAAAAACTCTGGATTGCAATGAGATAAACATTCCTAATCCCGAAAAGAACTTTTGATCAATAATTTTTTTATAACGTAATAAACCATTTTTTTAATCATTATTAGCGACTGAAAATTATTTACAAATAGTTTCAGCGCAGATATAAAAACTTTTCTGATAAATCTGAAAATTAAAAAAAAAACGGTACTTCTGAAAAGTTGAAGAAAAATGTAAAGTTGGGTTTTAAATAAAAAATTAACAAAATTGATTATAAAAAATCCAAACACACAGATTTTCCGAAATGTCGGAAGCTTTAATTAAAAAATAATCGGTACTCAAAATTTGGAAATTTTCAAACATTTTGAAATGCACATGAGCTATGACTAAAACGTTAAATCGAAAATGACTTTCAAAATACGAATAAAATATTAAAAATGTTAATGAAAAGCCTTCTTTTAAAAAAATTCGTCAAAGCTATCGTATATATACCGAAGTATAGATGCATATACTTCCACTAAAAGCTTCTTACAAAAACAAACATCTCGAGTTCAAATAAACGAGGATTGCCTTATATGGTAGATTATGATAGCACTTTAAAACTGGATAGAAATGAAAATATTAAGTAAACACACCACTCATACCGACTTTTAAATATAGGATAATCCACACCATTTTTCTAAATCATACAAAAAGATTCAAAAGCATCATGGATATGTTCATAATTATTATTATATACAATTAAATTTACCGGCGTCTATGAATTCTTCGTATCCCGATCTGATTCATACATACAATTTTCACTCACTTTGTCTAGTTGCCATAGCTCACTCATTTTATCGGTGACATATTTTACTTTTCTAAATATTAAACAACAAATCGCACCGACGCGACACGCGACCATCTAGAATTCTGTATTCTAGAATTGTAATGTTTTCGAGTTCGCAGTTTTGCATGCGTCGACTTTGCGGCCACACGGAAAAAAAAGTTCATTAAACTTTCTTGAAGTATTACAAGAGTCGGGGATGAGAGCGAACCTTGAACAAATTTTCTATATTCTGTATAACTTTCAGGATTTAATATAGAACTAACCTAGAATAACTCTACAAGAATTCTGTAAACTTTATATTGAACTCCGATTTGAAAAAGTTTAATAAAATATATAGAGAAATTCATGAAAAAATGCTGAAAACTTTCGTAGAAATCACAATTGAGGTATTGAAAGTTTGTAATCACATAATTATAAGGTTTAAATACCTCAATTCAGTGAAATGTATAGAAAAATTCTTCAAAAAATGTTGAAAAATCTCATAGAAATTCGATTCGAAGTATTGAGTGTTTGTGAACTACTTCAATCAAAGATCTATAGACTTCAGTTCTTTAAAATTTAGCTGTGAAGTCGCTACTGTGCGCAGGCAGCGACTTTCCCGCATCGCTCCCGCGTGAAAAAAAAAGAATTCAAGTCTTAGAGAACATTAGCACGCGTTGAAAATTAAAATATTAAGTTTGCCAATAACCGACACATCTCTAAATGGAAAATCCACTACCCGGATGCAGCGGAACGTGCACCAGGTCGTTTGGCACGTATTCTACGGAAACTGCTTTAAAATGCAAATTGTGTCAACATCCAAAATAATTAAGTGTTGAGTCGACGATCCAGGTGCACCGAGTCGCGCACCAGGTAGTTCAGCACGTATTCTACGAGAACTTTTTAGAAATTTGAATTGTTTCAACCACCAAATTAACTACCGTCGACTCACCATTGGTAGTTATTTTGGTAGATAAACCTCAAGATTTCTAGAGAAATCATCAAGTCAAGCTCCCTTCGATCGTTTTTTTTATATTAAGAAAATATGAGAGAAAAAAAAGTTTTCATATTTTTGTTTCGGTCTTACGATCCATTTAGAAAAAGTTGAAGAACTAAATCGAGTCAAAATTCCTTTTTATTGACGTTTTGGCCCCATCTGTGGGCCTTCATCGATACAAACATCTTAAAGAATAATCAGAGTCAATCAGAAATATACGTCGAAGCGAATGACAACATTTTAAAATTTTGTGAAGTCAGATATCATTCTGAAGTTTTAAAAATCATTATGAAGTTTGTAAAAAAAGTATTGGGAAACTATAAAGTCCAAGGAACCTTTACAATATGTTAAAAAAGGTTCATATTTTGTAATTAAAATGCTGTGAAACAGCTAACAAACTGATGTTTTTTCACAAACTTCATAGTGATTTTTAAAACTTCAGAATGATCTGACTTTACAAAATTTTAAAATGCTGTCATTCGCTTCGACGTATATTTATGATTGAGTTCGATTATTCTCTAAGATGTTTCTTTCTGATGAAGGCCCACAGATGAGGCCGAAACGTCAATAAGAAGGAATTTGGACTCGATTTCTTTTTCAAATTTTTTCTAAATGTATCGTAAGACCGAAATAAAAATATGGAAACTTTGTTTCCTCTCATATTTTCTTAATGGTAGTTAGTTTGGCTATTGACACAATTTAGATTCTAAAAAAGTTCTCGTAGATGACGTTTCGAACGACCTGGTGCACGTTCCGGTGCACCCGGGTAGTGGACTTGCTATTTAGAGATGTGTCGGTTATTGGAAAACTTAAGATTTTAATTTTCAACCTTAACAATTGAAATAGATTCAACTTTTCCCATGTCATATCTTATTTAATCGATTCAAAAAATATAGAATTGGGAATTCAACTTTTAAAATTATTTGCAATGCAAGCCTTCAATTTCATATAACTTATATAAACTTATTCTATATAGCTATATAAACATCTTATTAATCTTGAAGCTACTAGAATTTATAACCAAAAAAGAATGTGCGATTAAAAATTTGTTCGAAATTTAAAGTTTCCGAAATTTAAAAAATGTTAAAGATTCCGAAATTCGTAATTACTTAAATTTTAAACTAAATTTTCGAAATATGATATTCTTGAAATTACTGACATTATAAATATAAAACTCCAGAAATTTCAAATTTCCGAAATCATCAACCTAGAATTTTCAAATCACAAAAATTTGTCAAACAGCCCTTCACAGCTGTAGCTTATATTTTAGATTTTTTTTTTTTTATACTACAAGTCATGTTAGCTGCGAGGTTTTCTCAGGAGCTCCGAATGCGTAGGTAGGGGGTTCGAGCCCACAGCGAATAATAATTTTAATAGCGTGCGATTATTTGTGTAGTGATTGTTTGTGTAATAGTAAATAATTATGTAGTTAAATATGTGAACAAATATGAAAGCATAATGATAATAATAATGATGTTAAAAAAATTTTTTTTTTAGGCTAAAAATCGGCCATGATTTTATAGAACTGTTCTCTATAGTTTCGAGACTTCTCCGATGTAGACTGTATATTAGCTGGACTTTTAGATTTTCTAGAATTATTCTACGTTTTTCGCATTTTAGAGAACTCTGTATTAAATTTTGTAGAATAGTTCGATGCAATGTAAAACCAAGAAGATTTTAACTTTTAATAAACTACCCGTCGTATCCTCTACTATAGGACTAGTTCTATAAAATTTAATTAAATTTTTTTTTCCGTGCATGATGTGACGAACAACTGCACACAGTAAAAAGAAGTGTAATATTCATTAATCAAGAAATGTAAAGTGTTTCATGTGATCGTAACACTAAAAACTGCTCTCAATAAAGCGGTGAAAATGTCAAAAGCACTTAGCATTTCGTAAATGTCACAGTGAATAGTGGTGCAGTGAACATTACAGAAGGATCGGTACATGCTACCGATCCAAATAGCTTGTTTAGTTCGCCCTCAAAGTCATAACAACGCAACCTATCCGCACATACCACCAGATGAATTAATGACGCAATCGGCAATGGATGGATTGCATCACCTAAGAAACATTTATTTTTGACATTTCTATGACAGTCGTCATACTACTCCATATTCCCACTCAGCAATGAAGGGGGTTTATACTAAAAATAACACAATTTTGGATGGCACATCTTGTTCACAGATCGCGTACAGTTGAGAGTTTATTGGAGCAAGACGTGTTTACGTTCCGCGACTGTTCCAGCTGACTTGTATGGATATGAGGTAAATGCGCGAACTTTTGTCGTATGCCGTGATGGCATGGACGCGTATTCAAAAGTCGTTACCGAGGTCGCCACCTTAGTTACAAATGCATTTAAGAATTGTTCAACAGATCGCAACTCGTTTAATAGTGTAGTGATTAAGATAATCGACTTGCGTGCTTAGGTTTATGCGTTCGAATGGCCCCCCCCCCCGGGGGGGGGGAAATTTTAATTATATTATAAGCGTTGCAACTTACAAATACCGATTAATTATAAGTATATCCGAAAATATATCTCAGAATTAACCGTGCGTTTACTTATTAATTATTTTTTAGCAATAGTTTTTTACAATTTATAGAGCCGTCCAAACTGTAGTCTGTACCTTCAACATAAGTTTGCTCTGTTTATATTATCTGTCAACGAGACATTATAATTCGTAATTGCAACATCGAGGAACTGTGGAGAATAGCGACTCGACCGGTAAAATGTATACTGATCACAGGTCAGGAGCACTTTAAAATCAGTACTGGTAACCATCAATGATAGTCATATTTAGTTGTCTATGATTGTAAAATTTACTGAACTGTCGTGTTGTCCATATATGTACTTGGAAGATCAGTAGATTTAATTTGTTTTTCAGTAAAATACAAGGTTCTTTTTTTTGTTTGTGCGAAGAGAGTGCTTGCAAGTTTTCTGCAAACGCAGCTCCGAACCTCGCTCCAAACATTAACTCCGTAAGAAGTCCCTGGGTTAGGATTAGGATCATGGGTTAAGATTTTGTTTCTGTGCAGTGCGAATTAATTATATTCACTCTGAATGCACTGCAGAGCCTTTTGCTCACTCTATTTTACTCTAGAGTAAAATATGCGAAGTTAAGAAAGCTGGTGACATGAGCTTTTGTAAGGTGATCTCCTGCCACTAGTTTCTTCGAAAGTGTAGGGAAAAAAATGACTTGTGTGGTATGCATGGATTCAGAAAATAATGAACTACAAGGACCATTTATCAAATTTTTATAAACATTTATTTTATTGAAAATATGCTTGATCAAAGTTACTCTACTTTTGAAGATTAATTTCTCGGCTTGTAATGATTATTTCACAATTTTTCGAAAAGCTCCATCTAGACTGATATTTGATCTACAAATGTATGTATCTGATAAAAAAATTTCTCTTAAATAAATATAAAAAAGCAGGTGCCAACGAAGTTTCTGCATGGAATAAATTCAAGGCAAGTAACCACCTCAGGCACCACTCTCAAGAAAACCTTCTCAGATTAATTTCTGAATTTTCTCTTTAGCCACCAAAGAAACGTACGAAATGTTAAAATTCCCAAAAAATTTGCCAAATGACGTTCAACGAATTTGCTTGTTTCTTGAAATTCTGATTCGAATTATATATACTTTTTTATCATGAAAATTGAACATAATAATCGAAAAATGTAAAGAAACCAAGTTTCCTATTTTGGAAATCGAATGTCAATAGCAACAATTTCGGTAGAAATTTCTTAATCTATCACAAAAATAGTTTCTATTATATGGATCTTCTTTCATGCAGGCAAGAATCATTTACAAGTCGAAAAATTTGTCTTTAAAGAAGGGCAACTTCGATCAAGCATATTTGTAATATCATCAATGTTTATTGAAATTTTATTAATGCAATCTCTACCTTATTCTGATACGAATCCAGGCATACTATATAAGTATAATTTTTAGCAATACTTTCAGGTAAACTAGCCGCGAGAAGTCGAAACAAACTTTGAAATGTTGAAAATACTCGGCTTGAATTTTCGTCTAATAGAAACATTTCATTGGAATAGTTTCAAAATATACTTGATATCCAGTGAAAAATTGGAAGTAAATTTTGTAATATCCTAGAAAAAAAGCGTTTTGTATTGAAATCTTACTTTTTAATTGTAAAATAATAGTTACGAACTAGAAATTAGTCTACAAAAGTAGGGTAACTTTGACCAAGCATATTTTCAATATCATCAATATTTATTAGAATTTTACAAATTATCATTCTACCTTATTTATTTACGAATACAGGCATACCACATAAGTTATATTTGTTAAAAATGGTTATACATAAAACATAGCCGCCAGAAGTCGAAATAAAGTTTGAAATGTTGACAATTATACTCTACTTGAATTTTCGTCTAATCGAAACATTTCATTGGGATAGTTTCGAAATATACTTGATATCCAATGAAAATTTGAAATTAAATTTTGCATTATACTAGAAAAAAGCGTTTTGTATTAAAATTTTACTTTTTAATTGTAAAATAATAGTTACAACCCGAGAAATTAGTCTTCAAAAGTAGGGTAACTTTGACCAAGCATATTTTTAATATCATCAGTACCCGTGCAGAAATTTCGGCGTGGCGCGGTTCGGGCCCAGATGTGGCAGAATGTGGGCCCAGTCGGGGAATCCTTCCAGCGCCAGATTCGAAATGAAACGCCTAGCCTGATCAGGGCCAGACTGGGCATCCATAAGGACGGTCGGATCTGGCCCAGAGCAGCGCCCTTTTATTTTTTTATGTTTAGCCATACTATTATTTAAATTTTTTTGCAGTAATAAATAAACAATAAATTGAGAACTTTATACTTAATTAAAAAATATTAGAAAATCAAAACAGAACATTTTTCATATTTTTCAGTCCAACTTAATATAAATGAAACAGGTGTTCAGCATTTTGTAGTCCTGTTCATGCAACAAAGACTAGCAAAGTGAGGTTATGACACTGAAAATTCTAAAGCAACTATCCGTACCTTTGCAATACACTAATGTTGTAGGTAGAAATTGTCTCAATTATCACAATAATAGCATACTGAAGAATGTTGGATCGGTTAAATATCCAAGCGTTATTTGTGCAACAAGCAAAACAAAAATTTGTTCAAATCAAGTGAACTTTCTCGATTGCACTGTCGGAAATTTGAAAGAGAGAAAGTACCAATTAAGACGTACTTACACGAACGTTTCACTGTCGTTGAAAGGTTTATTTTGCTCATAGGTTCAATGTAAACTTATCTTCGTTTAGCAGGTTGTACTAGAATTGTTAGCATAATTAATTAACGTAAACTTAAGCGAATGAATCACATGGCTACACGTGGCTTTGCTGTCTACCCTTGTACAAAGTTGCCTTCTTTTCCAAACAATCGAAAGGAAGAGTTTGTGAAATCACAAACATAACCTCTGCTAACGTTCCTACTTTTAAATTAATGTTTATATAGCTTTCTTAACTTATTATTCTCAATTTATTTTGAGGTTAGGTTTGCTCGACCGATTTTAATAAATCTACTTACCTTCATCCTCATTGCGCACTAGGGAATGACAGCAATTGACCTACATTTCAATACACGTAAGGTACGTTTTTTTTTGGCATTTTAATTATTTTCGAAATCACATTACACTCAAAACCGAGCCGTATTGTGGAAAATATAAAATAAAACATCAGATATATCAGGCGGTCGGCACAGCAGATGGCGCTGCAATTTACAGCTGGTATTTTCTCGGTATGTGGTTCCGACCCGAATCACAAGAGTAGCCAAGCGACAGCCACAATGTGGCAAACCCGATCGGGGCCACATCGGAAATCGGGACCAAATTGGGCAATTTCTGCACGGGTATTTATTAAAATTTGACAAATCATCGTTCTACCTTATTTGTTATGCCCGGATTCGTAAATAAATAAGGTAGAACGACCATTTGTCAAATTTCAATAAATATTGATGACATTAAAAATATGCTTGGTCAAAGTTACCCAACTTTTGTAGACTAATTTCTAGTTCGTAACTATTATCTTACAATAATTAAAAATAAGATTTCAATACAAAACGCTTTTTTTCTAATGTAATGCAAAATTTAATTCCAATTTTTTACTGGATATCAAGTATATTTCGAAACTATCCCAATGAAACGTTTCGATTAGATGAAAATTCAAGTAGAGTATAATTTTCAACCTCTCAAACTTTATTTCGACTTCTTGCGGCTACATTTTAAGACTAAACATTGTTAAGAATTGTGACGTATGCTGCCAATATATTCTCGGTTCGTAACTATTATTTGACAATTAAAAAGTAAGATTTCAATGCAAAACGTTTTTTTTCTAGTATAATGCAAAATTTAATACCAAATTTTCCCTGGATATTTAGTATATGTGACGTGCGCCGAAGAAGGGGAGCTTACTCTAAAAAATCGAAATCGAGGTTTTTACACCTTTCGATAATTTTTGAGTTGCTCTTTTTAATGAAACCATGGAAAAAAAATTTCGAGCGTTATTATTGCTAATAATTGAGTTATTAGGTTCCCGAGAAATCAGGCTTTCGCTCGAGAGCTCGAGATCCCGTGAAACGCCTCCCACCACTCACCACTACATCTCCGCGTCTCATCTATACCCGTCCGTGAACCGCGTTTACGACCTATCTCTATCTCTTTCCTCGTGAGAATGTAGTGGTGAGTGGGGAGGGAAGATTTCGTTAGTCTTCCCTCTCTCCTAAAAGTCGCGTCTATCCGGCCGACTTCGACCGCTCGCCCTGAAAAATCTCACTTTTCAGAGTAAGCCCCTTTTCTTCGGCGCACGTCACATATTTCGAAAGTATCCCAATGAAATGTTTCGATTAGACGAAAATTCAAGTAGAGATAATTTTCAACCTTTCAAACTTTATTTCGACTTCTTGCGGCTATATTTGATGTATAACCATTGTTAACAATTGTAACGTATGCTGTAAATATATTCTCGGTTTGTAACTATTATTTTACAATTAAAAAGTAAGATTTCAATACAAAACGCTTTTTTTTTCTAATGTATTGAGAAATGTAATTCCAATTTTTCGCTGGATATCAAGTATATTTTGAAACTACACCAGAGCTTCGATAGATGCTCATGCGATTACAGGCGGTTTTAGCAATTCATAGAATTGCTGGTCCCCACAGTTTCTCAGGGAGCAGGGTGAGAGACGGTTGCGACTCCGCCTATGAAGGGACGCACTGCATTACTCCGCAGGCAAGTAGATTGCGCAATATCATGGAAACGGTTCAGGCGGCTCTGCCTGTTTACGTTTCGCTGCTGGCGCTTTATGCTCAAGGCTATTTTCAGGCAACCCCCGAGATTGAGCATCTATCGAAGCTCTAGTGTATCCCAATGGAATGTTTCAAACAGAGCATTTTCGACATTTCAAACTTTATTGTTTCGACTTCGTGCGGCTACTATATCAGAAACTATTGTTGACAATTATTACTTGTGTGGCATGCCTGGATTCATAAACGAATAACGTGGAAGGGATTTCTAATGATAATTCAAAGGAAATAAACCTTTAAAGATCTTTAATAACTTTATTGCAGGAAATTTTGTTCATACTTTTTTTCCGATGTATCCTTATTTTCCTGAAAATATTCCTACGCTGTTTAGCTGTCGAAATTTTTTTTTTCACTAACAAGCTCCACCCTTTAGGGCGTGCTTATCATATTTCTGTCTCTCGCACACTCAACTCAGAACTCCCACGGGTGTCCCCAGCCCTCTTAAATGTATTTGATACTGAGTCGATTTTATAATCTGAAAAGTTGTACTCTTAACTCCGCTAGCCATTTAATCCTCAGATTTTTAACAGGGTAGTCCGGAGAAATTATACTTTTTTCCAGAAAAAAAGGTGAAGTTTTTTTTTCTTCACAATCATGTCCCTGAAGGCATTAGAAATGAATACCAAAAAGTTCCCCATCAGATTGGCGCCGCATACACCCCTAGGCTCGAAAAACATCCCTTATGCGGGTAGTAGCGCTGGTTTTTGACTATTATATACGAAAGGGTGCGTCGGAGTAGGAGGGATGTTTTGGCGTGTTGCACAAAATGTACTCGCGCTCTTAGTTTTCGGTCCTTAACTCATAAACGGGTAATTTCTGGACAAAAATGCATGCAAGAAAATTTATAGAGCAGAAAATTTCCTTTCAGGACCAATACATACTTTTTGTATTACATCAATTTGGAGAGTCATTATTAATATTTAGTGCACGTAGTGCATTAGTGCACGTACAAGCACTGGGATCTCATTTCCACACCACCCCTGAAGAAGAGCTTTTAGTGCGTTTTTACATTCTCATTCTAATGAGAAGGTATTGGTTTTATGTAAAATTTGACTTGGTCGGTTTTCATGAAATCTCCACGTTTTGAGACCCCCTGAGCCAGAAAAAAAGGTTTTTACCAAGGTGTCTGTCTGTCTGTCTGTCTGTAGGCACGATAACTTTCGAAAAAATAACCAGATTGGGTTGTGCTTTGGCACACTTTTTTAGGGCCTAAAAAGAAAGAACAAGTTCGTTAACCAGCTATTTCGGATGAAA
>CAKNXH010084046.1:13229-24263 GCA_932178445.1 Andricus quercusramuli
CGAGTACTACAACATATATCAGGGAGAATCAAATCGGCGAGGGACACTTGGAGTACCTTCCTTGTGAGTCTTTTGTCTGGTATCAGCTGATTGTACTAGGTCAGGAATCAAAACATATTATGTATAAGGCTTACTCTTCGACTCAATGCTTTTAAGCAGATGTATTGAATCTAATTTATAAAAGTTTTTTCATAATTTATAATGATAAGAATAATAATAATAATATGGATGAGGGAAGGTTTTTCGTAATTTGATTATGAACTAAAATGTAATTATTGGAATTCATTAAAGGTGTAAATTAACCAAAAATTATTTAAAAAATAATGTTTAAATAATTTTCATTAAAAAAATTATTTTGAAGAATAAAGTTTTAATACTTTTGATCAAAAATTCATTTGAAAATAAAGTTAAAATAATCTTTATTTAAAAAATTTTTATTTTGAAAATGAAGTTTTTAAATAATTTTTATGAAAAATTATAAAAGGTTTTTTTAATTTTAGGTTCTATATACTATTAAAAAAAAATCAGTTCAATTTTCACTGTGTTAACAGCTTAGTTCATAAACAGATTTTTTGTTAAAACAAGAAAAAACAAGTTTTATATTTTTAACATATTTATTTAAAAAATCATGTAAAAGAACTTGATAAAACAACAATATTAACCTAGTAATATTCTTTTCTGAAGAACTTGAAAATTGCATATTACAGACTATAATATATTTACATCACTGTTAAAAAATGTTTGCAATTTTAATATACATTTGTATATCAAATCTAAAACTCGGTATACGAAATATTCATTAAGAGGCTGCATATTGAATTTCATACACATGTATGTATTGATAAATTCTTAGGAAAGTCAGATCATTTTACTTTACATAAATTTCAAAAAAATTTTACTGTAATTCTGAATTCTAAATAATAAAGTATAATTTGTTTTCTAGTTAAACATTAATTCACTATGTTTTGAAAAGAAAAGTACAATTAAGCGAGTAATTAAGACATTTATCCTGTATTTTTAACTCACGTTCAAATTCTGAGATACGCAGTGAATTTTGAAAAAGTTCACTCGTACACTGCACTTCGATTATAAATAACAAGTTATTCGACGAATGTTTTGATTCTTATTTTAGTTTTGAATACTTAGCAAGATATATAAAGCTACAAAGAACTCATGATTCTATTGTAAAAACAAAATAGTGCTGAAAAATTAAATATATTTACTTGATTTATCAGTGATTGTTTTTGTTTTTACTATAAAATCATAGATTTTTTTGTCACTGCTATTAAAAAAAAAATCACTGAATATTAATGATTTCGTGAATAATTTTCACATCATCATCATCATTATCATCATCGTTTATTTCAGCGATTGGACTATTAGTTTCAAAGAACCCACTATCATTATCATCCGTATCACTGTCACTGTCACTGTCACTGTCACTTAGCTGTTGTTGTTGCTGCTGTTGCTGCTGTTGCTGTTGTTGTTGCTGTTGTTGCTGTTGTTGCTGGTATTGATAATAAAGGTAATTCTGTTGTGGAAACTGGTGAAATCGTTGAGCGTTCTAATGTGCTTGGTTCTCATCCTCTAGAACTCGGAACCAATGAGTTGCGCCCAGTTTATTTGAAAGCGCCGTCAAACCACTCCCCGACAAATAAACGTCGAATGTAGGATTTCTGTTGGTCAAGGCGCAAAACTCAGTGATTTCTACAAAAGTGGGTTCTCCTGTTAACGCCCAACGTTCCGGGATTATGATAAATGGTGTTAGGTTGATGTAATTAACCGTCATTTTGAAGATACAGCTAAAATAATAAAAGAATAATTATTAAATAATAATTTTTAATTATAAGATTATGTTTGAAATTCAAATTTATAATTTAAGTGCATAATTAAAAAACATACTTACTTAGAAAATGATTCCTTGTTGGCTTACTGTGGACTGTTTCAGTGAACTTTAGTGAATGGACCTCTCAGGCTTCCCTAGCCCTTTATAATAGATTTTTTTGTTTATAAAATAATAAAGATAAAGAGCAGATTACGCATTTGAAACTTCCAGAAGGCTCGAGAATATGAAGCGCAAAAAGGAATTTATTCTTATTGTGATTTCTGTTAACCTGAACCTTCTTATCTCTCTCTCTTCCCCTTCTAACATACTGATTCTATGATGGATTAATGAGTTTTAGACGTCTCATATATTAGAAGACTTTGCTTTTTTAAAACCCACGGTAAAGTATCAGTTACACCAGGAATGAGTACTCTCTTATCATCCTGCCAACTGAGAACGGTTTTATTTTGCCTAACAGTATACACTTCATGCTTCTTGCTTTGAATTAAGTTTTGAGATTTCTTCAAATTTTTATAAGATAGCAGACATTTTTTATAATCATCAAATGTTATTTTATTCAAAGTAGAACCTCTAACTCCCTTTGCTTTCTTTACCTCTTTTTCGCCTAAAACTTTAAATGCATATAATTTGGATCTTAATCCAACAAATTCCGTCATGATTTTGCCATTATTCTCGTCTTTCATCAAACCAAGAACTTTATTATCCAATAGGCTTATACCGTAAACATTATTTGGCGGATAGTCTGCAGTGTCAAATTTCTTTCAATCTCGCTTAATGTACTCGTATACATCAGGCACGACTATGTGATATATCAAACTATCCGTGTCTGTGTAAAACAACTTTGCTTGATCGCAAAAATTTTTTAAAATATAATTGTAATGAAAATCGTACGTGTATATTTTTGATACATCGAGAACAGTAAATCCTGTGTAAATAGGCTTGTTGAAATTAACTTTTAATCGATCAAGCTCAATTATAACCATATTTTCCTCAAATCTGATGCAGCTGTTGAAGTTAGGTTTTGCAATTAAGGCTTTCGCTCCATACGTCCCCTCCCATTTTGTAATAAGTCTAACATCTTTGTATCTTCTAACATTTTCCATTGTTTTCCCAAACACTGAATTATTCATTAGCTTATAAAAGTGTTTTTGGAATTCGTTAGTCGATTTTTTTCGCAATTCTGTGTTTAGGTCTATATAATCCTTCAACCAATCTTTTTGATTAAATTTTAATATTCGATCTGTTTTAGATATTTTCATACCTAAATTCAAATATTGTTTTAGATTACGATAGTGTACTATGTATCGTGTTTTTGGTAGTAAGTTTGTTATCAATTTTGGAATTTTACATTCTGAAAGAGGAGGTATGAAGTGCTCTGGGCATAATGGAAAGTCTTTATGTAATTCATGTAATTCCTCTGGATACTCTAAATCAACGTTAAGTATATAACCAACTGGTGAATCATCGGAGATATTATTAACATTGAAATTGTTCTTAACATTTTCTTCCCATGTGAAATTACTGAATGGCAAAAATTCACTCATAGCTGCACCATATTGATTATTAAGATCAAAGTATAAAAGATAAGACTCTAATATATTTGAATCAAAATTTGAACCCATATACCTATTATTTGCCTTGCCGTATCGATTACAACACTGAGACACACCACCACGAATACCTTTTTCTATAAATAAAATCATTTCAATGTCTGTTATCAAATCAAGTTCAATCCCTGTCATTTTAAGCATTGCATCAAAAGCAAGCCCTGGTGCTGTGTAATAATGTAAGGGATCTAAATTGTAGGTGGAAGAACAATTGTATCTAAAATTCTTGAAAATATCAGCCAAGAGAGAAACATCTGTTTTCAAATACAAGTCTGAGTATTCACCTAAAGTTTTTATATCAAATGTATTCCAAACATTACAAGCGTGCAAATGATCCGCCTCAGAAACATTTTTACTATTTAATTGAGAATAAAATGCTGCTTTTGGAGGTAATTGTGTTTCATTTAATTTTTGTAAACTGTCAATATACTCATAAGGGAAGACACTTTTTCTAGTTAGAAAATTAAATTCATTTAAATTTGTGCAGTGTTTCAGAGTAATTTTTTATCGTCATTTTGCAAATAAGATGCCAACTTTTCAATACTGCTTGGAATAAAACGGAAAGAATGTATAAACCTAAGTTTTACACTTGTTCCACTTACATGTTTGGTAAAAGATATATATCTTCCTTTGTTAACAGGGAGCAATGTGAGCTCACCTTCGAAACTTGTGGCAAGAGCTTTTATAAAAAAGTGAGAGTCATAGCCGGATAAATTGTGAAAAACTATTGGAACTATATGAGAATTTTTATAATTTATATTGCAATTTTAATGAGAAGCGCCCCTAAATTTTTCGGTAAAATGGCAATGGTCACGATGTATAACATCATCAGCCCCTAATGCTTTTTCACATATATGACATGTCTTAGCCGAACAAAAATCTTGCTGTTGTTTTAACGTTAACTTTTCCATAGGAACAACTTTTTTTAAATAACCATCAATTCGTTCAGCTAAGACTTTAAATTTTTTTACAAAATATTCAATGCAATCTTTACCTCGATAGATTTTTTTATCAGATACACTTCGCAAACATTTTATGAAAGGAGTTCGTAAGGAATGAGTAGTCGGGTTCCCAGAAATGAAAATGCAGCAATCTTCGCGGTAGTATACTCTAAAACAACAACTTGCCTAGGCATAAAAACCCTCACGATTTGAGGGAAAAGCCCGGGCAAGCTCATGAGGCAGAGTGCCTTTATTCTAAAATCATTTTAACACTCCAATTAACATTAAGTACAATACAACTTAAACTACTTACACACTGGTTGTGAGCTTAATCCTAAGAGAGATCTCTCTTACCTCTTCCGCAACGTTACAAACTCGAAGGCATACCCAACGTGACTACTGGTACATCTACTGGCCACACCTTTCCGCTCTCGGAGCGTCAATCCTCGTCACTCTCAAACACTCAACAATCAACACCCAATCACCGCCACAAGGGCACCTGCTCAGGTCCACAATTAAGGTAGTCACAATCACCACCACAAGGGCACCTCCTCAGGTCCACAATTAAGGCAGTCACAATCACCGCCACAAGGGCACCTCCTCAGGTCCACAATTAAGGTAGTCACAATCACCCTTTGTCTCACGTCTACAGACCTTGAATCACCGTTCGATACTGACTCGATGGGGTCTCTCTCCCCCTCTGTAGTACCCCTACTCCATTGCTTAAGGGAGGCCCACACATGCGTCCCTTCCTTCTAGGCACCACACTCAACCTGCTATCCAGGGTGCACCGAAGGTGCAAAGATATCTCCACGATTCCACACACAACACGTGCGAGCGTAAAGGACGCGAACAATAGACTTTAATTCTGGAGAGCGAGTCATCAAAATTACATTTTAAATAAAAAGCAACACTGTGAGGGACATGCTTTTGATACGCTACTGTGTTGGACGTTACATCATCGTCATCTATCTCCAACGACTGTGCTTTTGCGATAGGATCTAAAAAAGATTCGATGTCGGCATAGACAGAAAATTGAACCATTTCTTTATATTTATAATTTTTGAAACGTAAAATATTTTCACCTACTTTTGGTAATATTATTTTACATTCATTCACCTTTTCACAATCTGATTTGTGATTTAAAAAAGATTTCTCCATTCTAAAATGGCATAAGCACCTATCACAAAAAAAAATTTTATGTTCACTACGTGTCACTTGAGTATTCACCAAACGTGAAAGATTTTTTATGAGAGCAAAGTGGTATACTGGTTTGCTTTCATCGTGATTATATTCAATTTCAGAATTTTCTACCATAAGAAGATGTATTACAGGCTTATTTGACTTTGCTGCACGACTCAAATATATAGGTACAATTTCCTCTTTCTTCCTATTATCAATGTGGTCTATACCATAAATATTGATATTCAAGTAGTTAATTTTTTCGAATTTTTTGACATCTTCTAAGGTGATTGGAAAATTTATATCTTCATATTTTAACACAGTTTTAAAATGTGGATAAGATCTTGTATCTGCAACGTTAGATTTAGCAGGATGAAGAGCCGCCATTACAGACCAGAGAAAACAGTAGTGATCATTATTTTTTATATTTATAACAGCATGTTTGTTTTGTATGTGCTTTGATAATTCAATAAAAGTTGATAAACCTACTTGTAATGGTGCATATCTATTAATATTTACATCTAAATTTATTATTTGAATCAATGACCAGCCTGATTTATGTCTCTGAAACTCTTCAACCTGAACCAAAATTTCTTCTTTCACATGATCTTGAAACCAATCACTAAGATCTGTCGATTGAAGAATAATCTGATTATTGGTTTTAAAAAACTTAATTTCCTCAACCATTTTACCTTCTGCTAAGGCTCTGAATTTACCTGCGAAAATTACATTGACCTTTACATTTCCCTCTTCTTTTAAAGTATTCGTTGTCCGTGATATAATCATAGATTTCGCATCATTAAGAAAATGATATAAATCTTTGTGCTTTAAATTGACTATAGAACCAGACCTTATTCTATTCTGAAAAGCTGTTTGCAATTCCTCCCAGTGTATTCTATCTGCTTTCCTGTTCATGCTACCTCCACCTACCTTCTGGAAGTTTCTAATTTTTCTATTTATCGATTTTAAAATTCCAATTGTTGTTAATATTTTCATTTTCCGACCAACTGATGAATTTTTATTTAACTTTAGTATCTTGTTCAAAAATCTAATATTTCGAGATTCTATTCCAATCCATTCATGAATTAATACTACTGAGGACTTTTCATTTAAGTTTTTGTAAACTGACTCCAATAAATGAATTAGTTTCTTATAGAAGTTAGAATCCATGTTTCCTGTTTTTGTCTTGTTGATTTTAGCAAAGTCCATTGCACTGATGATTTTCAATATAGGATACCTCACAACACAAAACTATATTGAACACATTTTTTTCCTTCAAATGGTTATATAAAATATGTTTCTGGATTCACACTTTTCAAGATTCACTGATGAAAACTTCCTTTTTGTTTAGCGACACTTAAGCACTGATCTTTGAATAAGAAAGAGTAAAAAATGATCCGACTTTACATAAAACTTTTCTGTTATATAAGCTGATGTTCAACTGAAAAGGCTAAGGGTTGTGCGGGGTTTATATAGCTCTGATATTGTTATTGTTATACATTCTTCAGGGTATCAATCATAATCTCTTAGAATTCCCTTACGAAAAGATATGACAGGAAAAAAATGACAGGTGTGTCATTTTTGCCCTGTCATTTTTTTTCTGTCATTTTTTCGCGACCACAAGAAAATGACAGGGAAGCGACAGGCAAAATGACATGAAAACGACAGGCAAAACGACAGCCGAAAATGACGAGCCCTAATTGGCCATAATTTATTATAATATCGTGTAACATTATAAATCATCGACGACTTGCAGACTTATTCGTAAGCCATTTGAACTTTCCTGTAAAGCTTAAAAAATCATTAGCAAAAGAAAACTATTATGGAAATTTTCATGAGGAAACACCTCTTTGTAGCCTGTTGCTAATTCCGAATTATCTTCCAACACATCAATTATGGAATGTGTTCGATTTGCCATTTTAAAGACTTCTTATCCTTACAAAGTGCTAAACTTAAGTAACACGGGCAAAAATTTCAGACTCCAATTCCATGATCCAACAAAGAATGGTTCCGCCACGGGCAACCTACGGACCCTTTGATTGCTTCACTTTTTTTAGATGCGCGTGGCGAGACCATTCTTTGTTGGATCATGGAATTAGGAGCACGCATTGAACTTCTTGAGGGATGAAGAAAGTTGAAAATAATCTGAAATTGTTGCCCGTGGTACTGAAGTTTAGTCCTTTGTAAGGATAAGAAGGCATTAAAATGGCAAATCGAACACATTCCACAATTTATGTGTTTGAAGATAATTCGGAATTAGCAACAGGCTACAGAAAGGTGTTTCATCATGAAAATTCCCATAATAATTTTCTTTTGCTAATGATTTTTTAAGCTTCACAGGAAAGTTCAAATAAGTCTGCAAGTCGTCGATAATTACAATGTTACACAATATTATTATAAATTATGGCCAATTAGGGCCAGTCATTTTCGGCTGTCGTTTTCCTGTCATTTTGCCTGTCGTTTCCCTGTCATTTTCTTGTGGTCGCGAAAAAATGACTGAAAAAAAATGACACACCTGTCATTTTTTCCCTGTCATATCTTTTCGTAAGTGTTGTGCATGATAAAAAACGGTTCTTTCCTTATGATTGTAATGTAATATGACACCTTTCTTTATGTTAAAAATTCCTGGTACAATTATAATATCACATAAGCGGCATTGGTTAAAGGGATGATGGGCTTGAATATGAGACGCGTATCACCGACTTCGACAATTTGCGTGACGTGTACAAGCGAAACTTGTTCGAACTTGCATAAAAAGCATGTAACATTGTGTCATTTTCTCAGTAATACATGTAACATGACACCATTTTGAAAATAATTCTCTGAATTCTATGTAACTTGAAACGATTGTTTTTATATTATATTCCTTAATACCTATAAATATATCACATAGGAAACGGGGGTCTCTTTCTTTTACAGCTCATATCAAAGGGCGATATGTTTCTAAGTAATACATGTAACATGACACCATTTGAAAACAATTCTTTGAATTCTATATAACTTGATACCATTGTTTTTATATTAAATTCCTTAGTACCAATAAAATATGACATAGGAAACGGGGGGCAAAACGACGTAAGCAAAACATGACACATCATCCCTCTCCATACGCAATCACACATACACACGAATAAACTCATCCTCACACGGACATGCACTAACACTAATCTATCCAGAACCGGCACTTTACTGCTACTGGCCTCTTCAGGCGTATAATCATATAGAATCATAGTTCGGGTTGTTGGAGTATGTCGTTGCAATTGATGGGAACTGCAGTTAAAACTTCTGTATGTGACCCATTTTTGATGGGGTTAAGTATTATAAAAGGTTAATTAGAAGAAGACATAATATTTGATTTGAAAAGTTACGTTTTCACGGTGTGGCAAATGTCTTCGATAAATAGCCCATCATGCCATCACATCATGGAAGAGGCAACTTATTAAATCAAGTAATGTGTCTTCTTTTAATCAACTTTTTTTAATGCTCAACACTGTCTGAAATGTGCCATATGTAGAAGTTTTAACTATAGTTGTAATCAATTGCAATGACATGCTCCAATAATAGGAACTATATGTTCTATATTTGGTTATATGCCTGAAGAGGCCCTTCGTCGAAGTACGAAACGTTGAACGTTTCGTAAATAAAAATTGGACCAGCATATCAACAAAACTAAGATCTTTTTAATTATGATCTTAGTTTCTTTGACCTTTGATTTAAACTAAATGTTCTATTGAGGCATATAAGCTCATGTTTTTTGCCAATGAAAAGGCCCGGAGTTTTCAGAGAAGTTTTTTTATTCCTTCTCTGTTGGTGTCGTAGACGCGTTTTGGCATGGTACTAAATATACTATCTCTGATTTCCGATTGAACCTAAGTTTTTAACGAAATATGTATACATGTTTTGTTATAAACCTATATTCAATGAGAAATCTTGAGTTTAGAGCTTTTGATCGAGGTTAAGGGGAAATTTAGTATTTTGGAAAATCTTTTATTTTATAAATAATAGCTGTGTCATTTTACTTGTGGATAAACTGCATCATGTTAAGTGGTTTAAGATAGTGACTGGAAAGTGCTTAGAATTCCTTAAATACGAGGATCCTTTGATGAGTCTGAAAAATTTTCGCAATGTGGCTCCACAGTGAACTTTGTAGTACATATATGGCTAGAAAGTGTCACTCTTCAAACCTCTAGATATCACAACTTTTCCATAAGGGACGCCTAGTTTGTGTTTTATAGTCTTTTTAAGCGAGCGAGTTAGCAGTTGCCAGAAAGAGGAATAAAGATGAGTTCAGTGCGATGATAAAACGTTTTTATTTAAAGCAGTGGACGGCCGCGCAGATTAAAGCCGAGTTAAATAAAGTATGTGGGGACTCTACGCCTTCGTTAAAATTCGTTTATTTTTGGATAATCGAATTTAAACCTGGCCGACCCTCAACTAAAGTTGAAGCGGTTGAAGTTTCAGACGTCTAACCTGACGATTTTTTTTAACTTATTGGAATAAAAGAAAAAACAAAAATAATGTTCTAAAGTTTCTAAAACCAACATTTTTTATTTATTCACTAGCTGAAATTTACCCAGCGTCACCTGGAATTTTAAGAGATTTCAAAGAATTTAAAGGAATTTTAAAGAGACTTTGAAGGATTGCAAAAGAACTTGAAGAAATTTTAAGGAATTTAAAGAGATTTCAAGAGATTTAATGAGATTTCAAAAATTATTAAAGGATTTCAAGAGATTTATTTTATATATATATATTTTATATATAGTGTTTTTAAGAAATTTCAAGGGATAAAAAGACTTTAAAGGATTCAAAAAAATTTTCAAGGGATGCTAATTGATTTTAGGGATTTAAAAAGAATTTTAAAAGAGTTGAAAAAGAGGTTTTTTGGAAGTTTTACAAGTTTTAAGATATTTTAAGTGATTTTAACAAATTTTCAGGAATTGGGAGAGATTTAAAGATATTTCAAGAGATTTTAATAAAATCCAAGGGATTTTGATATATTTTAAACAATTTTAAGAGATTTACAAAGGAATATCAAAATTTTAAAAAATGTCTTGAACATATTTTGAAATCTCTTTAAAACCCCTTAGAATTTTTTAAAATCTCTCTAAATATAATGAAATCTCTTGAAAATCTTGAAACTCTTTTGCAATTCCTTTAAAATCTTTAAATCCAAGTAAAATCCCTTAAAATCCCATAAAATGGTTCAAATCCTAGGTCCGTTAAGCTGGCAGGACCACATTGCGAAAATTGAATGAAAACCCATAGGGAATTTAGGGCTCATTTAGGGCTAATTTAATGCCCTATTTCCAAATTTAATGCTCTGCATTTAAACAAAAAAACCGGTGGCCATGCTAGCTTAACGTTAAGCTAGCAGGATCACACATAACAAAAAAATATTTAGAGAATATTTTTTTGCAGAATAATTTAGGGCTCATTTAGGGCTCACTTCATGCCCTAT
>CAKNXH010084047.1:13228-24258 GCA_932178445.1 Andricus quercusramuli
CGAGTACTACAACATATATCAGGGAGAATCAAATCGGCGAGGGACACTTGGAGTACCTTCCTTGTGAGTCTTTTGTCTGGTATCAGCTGATTGTACTAGGTCAGGAATCAAAACATATTATGTATAAGGCTTACTCTTCGACTCAATGCTTTTAAGCAGATGTATTGAATCTAATTTATAAAAGTTTTTTCATAATTTATAATGATAAGAATAATAATAATAATATGGATGAGGGAAGGTTTTTCGTAATTTGATTATGAACTAAAATGTAATTATTGGAATTCATTAAAGGTGTAAATTAACCAAAAATTATTTAAAAAATAATGTTTAAATAATTTTCATTAAAAAAATTATTTTGAAGAATAAAGTTTTAATACTTTTGATCAAAAATTCATTTGAAAATAAAGTTAAAATAATCTTTATTTAAAAAATTTTTATTTTGAAAATGAAGTTTTTAAATAATTTTTATGAAAAATTATAAAAGGTTTTTTTAATTTTAGGTTCTATATACTATTAAAAAAAATCAGTTCAATTTTCACTGTGTTAACAGCTTAGTTCATAAACAGATTTTTTGTTAAAACAAGAAAAAACAAGTTTTATATTTTTAACATATTTATTTAAAAAATCATGTAAAAGAACTTGATAAAACAACAATATTAACCTAGTAATATTCTTTTCTGAAGAACTTGAAAATTGCATATTACAGACTATAATATATTTACATCACTGTTAAAAAATGTTTGCAATTTTAATATACATTTGTATATCAAATCTAAAACTCGGTATACGAAATATTCATTAAGAGGCTGCATATTGAATTTCATACACATGTATGTATTGATAAATTCTTAGGAAAGTCAGATCATTTTACTTTACATAAATTTCAAAAAAATTTTACTGTAATTCTGAATTCTAAATAATAAAGTATAATTTGTTTTCTAGTTAAACATTAATTCACTATGTTTTGAAAAGAAAAGTACAATTAAGCGAGTAATTAAGACATTTATCCTGTATTTTTAACTCACGTTCAAATTCTGAGATACGCAGTGAATTTTGAAAAAGTTCACTCGTACACTGCACTTCGATTATAAATAACAAGTTATTCGACGAATGTTTTGATTCTTATTTTAGTTTTGAATACTTAGCAAGATATATAAAGCTACAAAGAACTCATGATTCTATTGTAAAAACAAAATAGTGCTGAAAAATTAAATATATTTACTTGATTTATCAGTGATTGTTTTTGTTTTTACTATAAAATCATAGATTTTTTTGTCACTGCTATTAAAAAAAAAATCACTGAATATTAATGATTTCGTGAATAATTTTCACATCATCATCATCATTATCATCATCGTTTATTTCAGCGATTGGACTATTAGTTTCAAAGAACCCACTATCATTATCATCCGTATCACTGTCACTGTCACTGTCACTGTCACTGTCACTTAGCTGTTGTTGTTGCTGCTGTTGCTGTTGTTGTTGCTGTTGTTGCTGTTGTTGCTGGTATTGATAATAAAGGTAATTCTGTTGTGGAAACTGGTGAAATCGTTGAGCGTTCTAATGTGCTTGGTTCTCATCCTCTAGAACTCGGAACCAATGAGTTGCGCCCAGTTTATTTGAAAGCGCCGTCAAACCACTCCCCGACAAATAAACGTCGAATGTAGGATTTCTGTTGGTCAAGGCGCAAAACTCAGTGATTTCTACAAAAGTGGGTTCTCCTGTTAACGCCCAACGTTCCGGGATTATGATAAATGGTGTTAGGTTGATGTAATTAACCGTCATTTTGAAGATACAGCTAAAATAATAAAAGAATAATTATTAAATAATAATTTTTAATTATAAGATTATGTTTGAAATTCAAATTTATAATTTAAGTGCATAATTAAAAAACATACTTACTTAGAAAATGATTCCTTGTTGGCTTACTGTGGACTGTTTCAGTGAACTTTAGTGAATGGACCTCTCAGGCTTCCCTAGCCCTTTATAATAGATTTTTTTGTTTATAAAATAATAAAGATAAAGAGCAGATTACGCATTTGAAACTTCCAGAAGGCTCGAGAATATGAAGCGCAAAAAGGAATTTATTCTTATTGTGATTTCTGTTAACCTGAACCTTCTTATCTCTCTCTCTTCCCCTTCTAACATACTGATTCTATGATGGATTAATGAGTTTTAGACGTCTCATATATTAGAAGACTTTGCTTTTTTAAAACCCACGGTAAAGTATCAGTTACACCAGGAATGAGTACTCTCTTATCATCCTGCCAACTGAGAACGGTTTTATTTTGCCTAACAGTATACACTTCATGCTTCTTGCTTTGAATTAAGTTTTGAGATTTCTTCAAATTTTTATAAGATAGCAGACATTTTTTATAATCATCAAATGTTATTTTATTCAAAGTAGAACCTCTAACTCCCTTTGCTTTCTTTACCTCTTTTTCGCCTAAAACTTTAAATGCATATAATTTGGATCTTAATCCAACAAATTCCGTCATGATTTTGCCATTATTCTCGTCTTTCATCAAACCAAGAACTTTATTATCCAATAGGCTTATACCGTAAACATTATTTGGCGGATAGTCTGCAGTGTCAAATTTCTTTCAATCTCGCTTAATGTACTCGTATACATCAGGCACGACTATGTGATATATCAAACTATCCGTGTCTGTGTAAAACAACTTTGCTTGATCGCAAAAATTTTTTAAAATATAATTGTAATGAAAATCGTACGTGTATATTTTTGATACATCGAGAACAGTAAATCCTGTGTAAATAGGCTTGTTGAAATTAACTTTTAATCGATCAAGCTCAATTATAACCATATTTTCCTCAAATCTGATGCAGCTGTTGAAGTTAGGTTTTGCAATTAAGGCTTTCGCTCCATACGTCCCCTCCCATTTTGTAATAAGTCTAACATCTTTGTATCTTCTAACATTTTCCATTGTTTTCCCAAACACTGAATTATTCATTAGCTTATAAAAGTGTTTTTGGAATTCGTTAGTCGATTTTTTTCGCAATTCTGTGTTTAGGTCTATATAATCCTTCAACCAATCTTTTTGATTAAATTTTAATATTCGATCTGTTTTAGATATTTTCATACCTAAATTCAAATATTGTTTTAGATTACGATAGTGTACTATGTATCGTGTTTTTGGTAGTAAGTTTGTTATCAATTTTGGAATTTTACATTCTGAAAGAGGAGGTATGAAGTGCTCTGGGCATAATGGAAAGTCTTTATGTAATTCATGTAATTCCTCTGGATACTCTAAATCAACGTTAAGTATATAACCAACTGGTGAATCATCGGAGATATTATTAACATTGAAATTGTTCTTAACATTTTCTTCCCATGTGAAATTACTGAATGGCAAAAATTCACTCATAGCTGCACCATATTGATTATTAAGATCAAAGTATAAAAGATAAGACTCTAATATATTTGAATCAAAATTTGAACCCATATACCTATTATTTGCCTTGCCGTATCGATTACAACACTGAGACACACCACCACGAATACCTTTTTCTATAAATAAAATCATTTCAATGTCTGTTATCAAATCAAGTTCAATCCCTGTCATTTTAAGCATTGCATCAAAAGCAAGCCCTGGTGCTGTGTAATAATGTAAGGGATCTAAATTGTAGGTGGAAGAACAATTGTATCTAAAATTCTTGAAAATATCAGCCAAGAGAGAAACATCTGTTTTCAAATACAAGTCTGAGTATTCACCTAAAGTTTTTATATCAAATGTATTCCAAACATTACAAGCGTGCAAATGATCCGCCTCAGAAACATTTTTACTATTTAATTGAGAATAAAATGCTGCTTTTGGAGGTAATTGTGTTTCATTTAATTTTTGTAAACTGTCAATATACTCATAAGGGAAGACACCTTTTCTAGTTAGAAAATTAAATTCATTTAAATTTGTGCAGTGTTTCAGAGTAATTTTTTATCGTCATTTTGCAAATAAGATGCCAACTTTTTAATACTGCTTGGAATAAAACGGAAAGAATGTATAAACCTAAGTTTTACACTTGTTCCACTTACATGTTTGGTAAAAGATATATATCTTCCTTTGTTAACAGGGAGCAATGTGAGCTCACCTTCGAAACTTGTGGCAAGAGCTTTTATAAAAAAGTGAGAGTCATAGCCGGATAAATTGTGAAAAACTATTGGAACTATATGAGAATTTTTATAATTTATATTGCAATTTTAATGAGAAGCGCCCCTAAATTTTTCGGTAAAATGGCAATGGTCACGATGTATAACATCATCAGCCCCTAATGCTTTTTCACATATATGACATGTCTTAGCCGAACAAAAATCTTGCTGTTGTTTTAACGTTAACTTTTCCATAGGAACAACTTTTTTTAAATAACCATCAATTCGTTCAGCTAAGACTTTAAATTTTTTTACAAAATATTCAATGCAATCTTTACCTCGATAGATTTTTTTATCAGATACACTTCGCAAACATTTTATGAAAGGAGTTCGTAAGGAATGAGTAGTCGGGTTCCCAGAAATGAAAATGCAGCAATCTTCGCGGTAGTATACTCTAAAACAACAACTTGCCTAGGCATAAAAACCCTCACGATTTGAGGGAAAAGCCCGGGCAAGCTCATGAGGCAGAGTGCCTTTATTCTAAAATCATTTTAACACTCCAATTAACATTAAGTACAATACAACTTAAACTACTTACACACTGGTTGTGAGCTTAATCCTAAGAGAGATCTCTCTTACCTCTTCCGCAACGTTACAAACTCGAAGGCATACCCAACGTGACTACTGGTACATCTACTGGCCACACCTTTCCGCTCTCGGAGCGTCAATCCTCGTCACTCTCAAACACTCAACAATCAACACCCAATCACCGCCACAAGGGCACCTGCTCAGGTCCACAATTAAGGTAGTCACAATCACCACCACAAGGGCACCTCCTCAGGTCCACAATTAAGGCAGTCACAATCACCGCCACAAGGGCACCTCCTCAGGTCCACAATTAAGGTAGTCACAATCACCCTTTGTCTCACGTCTACAGACCTTGAATCACCGTTCGATACTGACTCGATGGGGTCTCTCTCCCCCTCTGTAGTACCCCTACTCCATTGCTTAAGGGAGGCCCACACATGCGTCCCTTCCTTCTAGGCACCACACTCAACCTGCTATCCAGGGTGCACCGAAGGTGCAAAGATATCTCCACGATTCCACACACAACACGTGCGAGCGTAAAGGACGCGAACAATAGACTTTAATTCTGGAGAGCGAGTCATCAAAATTACATTTTAAATAAAAAGCAACACTGTGAGGGACATGCTTTTGATACGCTACTGTGTTGGACGTTACATCATCGTCATCTATCTCCAACGACTGTGCTTTTGCGATAGGATCTAAAAAAGATTCGATGTCGGCATAGACAGAAAATTGAACCATTTCTTTATATTTATAATTTTTGAAACGTAAAATATTTTCACCTACTTTTGGTAATATTATTTTACATTCATTCACCTTTTCACAATCTGATTTGTGATTTAAAAAAGATTTCTCCATTCTAAAATGGCATAAGCACCTATCACAAAAAAAAATTTTATGTTCACTACGTGTCACTTGAGTATTCACCAAACGTGAAAGATTTTTTATGAGAGCAAAGTGGTATACTGGTTTGCTTTCATCGTGATTATATTCAATTTCAGAATTTTCTACCATAAGAAGATGTATTACAGGCTTATTTGACTTTGCTGCACGACTCAAATATATAGGTACAATTTCCTCTTTCTTCCTATTATCAATGTGGTCTATACCATAAATATTGATATTCAAGTAGTTAATTTTTTCGAATTTTTTAACATCTTCTAAGGTGATTGGAAAATTTATATCTTCATATTTTAACACAGTTTTAAAATGTGGATAAGATCTTGTATCTGCAACGTTAGATTTAGCAGGATGAAGAGCCGCCATTACAGACCAGAGAAAACAGTAGTGATCATTATTTTTTATATTTATAACAGCATGTTTGTTTTGTATGTGCTTTGATAATTCAATAAAAGTTGATAAACCTACTTGTAATGGTGCATATCTATTAATATTTACATCTAAATTTATTATTTGAATCAATGACCAGCCTGATTTATGTCTCTGAAACTCTTCAACCTGAACCAAAATTTCTTCTTTCACATGATCTTGAAACCAATCACTAAGATCTGTCGATTGAAGAATAATCTGATTATTGGTTTTAAAAAACTTAATTTCCTCAACCATTTTACCTTCTGCTAAGGCTCTGAATTTACCTGCGAAAATTACATTGACCTTTACATTTCCCTCTTCTTTTAAAGTATTCGTTGTCCGTGATATAATCATAGATTTCGCATCATTAAGAAAATGATATAAATCTTTGTGCTTTAAATTGACTATAGAACCAGACCTTATTCTATTCTGAAAAGCTGTTTGCAATTCCTCCCAGTGTATTCTATCTGCTTTCCTGTTCATGCTACCTCCACCTACCTTCTGGAAGTTTCTAATTTTTCTATTTATCGATTTTAAAATTCCAATTGTTGTTAATATTTTCATTTTCCGACCAACTGATGAATTTTTATTTAACTTTAGTATCTTGTTCAAAAATCTAATATTTCGAGATTCTATTCCAATCCATTCATGAATTAATACTACTGAGGACTTTTCATTTAAGTTTTTGTAAACTGACTCCAATAAATGAATTAGTTTCTTATAGAAGTTAGAATCCATGTTTCCTGTTTTTGTCTTGTTGATTTTAGCAAAGTCCATTGCACTGATGATTTTCAATATAGGATACCTCACAACACAAAACTATATTGAACACATTTTTTTCCTTCAAATGGTTATATAAAATATGTTTCTGGATTCACACTTTTCAAGATTCACTGATGAAAACTTCCTTTTTGTTTAGCGACACTTAAGCACTGATCTTTGAATAAGAAAGAGTAAAAAATGATCCGACTTTACATAAAACTTTTCTGTTATATAAGCTGATGTTCAACTGAAAAGGCTAAGGGTTGTGCGGGGTTTATATAGCTCTGATATTGTTATTGTTATACATTCTTCAGGGTATCAATCATAATCTCTTAGAATTCCCTTACGAAAAGATATGACAGGAAAAAAATGACAGGTGTGTCATTTTTGCCCTGTCATTTTTTTTCTGTCATTTTTTCGCGACCACAAGAAAATGACAGGGAAGCGACAGGCAAAATGACATGAAAACGACAGGCAAAACGACAGCCGAAAATGACGAGCCCTAATTGGCCATAATTTATTATAATATCGTGTAACATTATAAATCATCGACGACTTGCAGACTTATTCGTAAGCCATTTGAACTTTCCTGTAAAGCTTAAAAAATCATTAGCAAAAGAAAACTATTATGGAAATTTTCATAAGGAAACACCTCTTTGTAGCCTGTTGCTAATTCCGAATTATCTTCCAACACATCAATTATGGAATGTGTTCGATTTGCCATTTTAAAGACTTCTTATCCTTACAAAGTGCTAAACTTAAGTAACACGGGCAAAAATTTCAGACTCCAATTCCATGATCCAACAAAGAATGGTTCCGCCACGGGCAACCTACGGACCCTTTGATTGCTTCACTTTTTTTAGATGCGCGTGGCGAGACCATTCTTTGTTGGATCATGGAATTAGGAGCACGCATTGAACTTCTTGAGGGATGAAGAAAGTTGAAAATAATCTGAAATTGTTGCCCGTGGTACTGAAGTTTAGTCCTTTGTAAGGATAAGAAGGCATTAAAATGGCAAATCGAACACATTCCACAATTTATGTGTTTGAAGATAATTCGGAATTAGCAACAGGCTACAGAAAGGTGTTTCATCATGAAAATTCCCATAATAATTTTCTTTTGCTAATGATTTTTTAAGCTTTACAGGAAAGTTCAAATAAGTCTGCAAGTCGTCGATAATTACAATGTTACACAATATTATTATAAATTATGGCCAATTAGGGCCAGTCATTTTCGGCTGTCGTTTTCCTGTCATTTTGCCTGTCGTTTCCCTGTCATTTTCTTGTGGTCGCGAAAAAATGACTGAAAAAAAATGACACACCTGTCATTTTTTCCCTGTCATATCTTTTCGTAAGTGTTGTGCATGATAAAAAACGGTTCTTTCCTTATGATTGTAATGTAATATGACACCTTTCTTTATGTTAAAAATTCCTGGTACAATTATAATATCACATAAGCGGCATTGGTTAAAGGGATGATGGGCTTGAATATGAGACGCGTATCACCGACTTCGACAATTTGCGTGACGTGTACAAGCGAAACTTGTTCGAACTTGCATAAAAAGCATGTAACATTGTGTCATTTTCTCAGTAATACATGTAACATGACACCATTTTGAAAATAATTCTCTGAATTCTATGTAACTTGAAACGATTGTTTTTATATTATATTCCTTAATACCTATAAATATATCACATAGGAAACGGGGGTCTCTTTCTTTTACAGCTCATATCAAAGGGCGATATGTTTCTAAGTAATACATGTAACATGACACCATTTGAAAACAATTCTTTGAATTCTATATAACTTGATACCATTGTTTTTATATTAAATTCCTTAGTACCAATAAAATATGACATAGGAAACGGGGGGCAAAACGACGTCAGCAAAACATGACACATCATCCCTCTCCATACGCAATCACACATACACACGAATAAACTCATCCTCACACGGACATGCACTAACACTAATCTATCCAGAACCGGCACTTTACTGCTACTGGCCTCTTCAGGCGTATAATCATATAGAATCATAGTTCGGGTTGTTGGAGTATGTCGTTGCAATTGATGGGAACTGCAGTTAAAACTTCTGTATGTGACCCATTTTTGATGGGGTTAAGTATTATAAAAGGTTAATTAGAAGAAGACATAATATTTGATTTGAAAAGTTACGTTTTCACGGTGTGGCAAATGTCTTCGATAAATAGCCCATCATGCCATCACATCATGGAAAAGGCAACTTTTTAAATCAAGTAATGTGTCTTCTTTTAATCAACTTTTTTTAATGCTCAACACTGTCTGAAATGTGCCATATGTAGAAGTTTTAACTATAGTTGTAATCAATTGCAATGACATGCTCCAATAATAGGAACTATATGTTCTATATTTGGTTATATGCCTGAAGAGGCCCTTCGTCGAAGTACGAAACGTTGAACGTTTCGTAAATAAAAATTGGACCAGCATATCAACAAAACTAAGATCTTTTTAATTATGATCTTAGTTTCTTTGACCTTTGATTTAAACTAAATGTTCTATTGAGGCATATAAGCTCATGTTTTTTGCCAATGAAAAGGCCCGGAGTTTTCAGAGAAGTTTTTTTATTCCTTCTCTGTTGGTGTCGTAGACGCGTTTCGGCATGGTACTAAATATACTATCTCTGATTTCCGATTGAACCTAAGTTTTTAACGAAATATGTATACATGTTTTGTTATAAACCTATATTCAATGAGAAATCTTGAGTTTAGAGCTTTTGATCGAGGTTAAGGGGAAATTTAGTATTTTGGAAAATCTTTTATTTTATAAATAATAGCTGTGTCATTTTACTTGTGGATAAACTGCATCATGTTAAGTGGTTTAAGATAGTGACTGGAAAGTGCTTAGAATTCCTTAAATACGAGGATCCTTTGATGAGTCTGAAAAATTTTCGCAATGTGGCTCCACAGTGAACTTTGTAGTACATATATGGCTAGAAAGTGTCACTCTTCAAACCTCTAGATATCACAACATTTCCATAAGGGACGCCTAGTTTGTGTTTGATAGTCTTTTTAAGCGAGCGAGTTAGCAGTTGCCAGAAAGAGGAATAAAGATGAGTTCAGTGCGATGATAAAACGTTTTTATTTAAAGCAGTGGACGGCCGCGCAGATTAAAGCCGAGTTAAATAAAGTATGTGGGGACTCTACGCCTTCGTTAAAATTCGTTTATTTTTGGATAATCGAATTTAAACCTGGCCGACCCTCAACTAAAGTTGAAGCGGTTGAAGTTTCAGACGTCTAACCTGACGATTTTTTTTAACTTATTGGAATAAAAGAAAAAACAAAAATAATGTTCTAAAGTTTCTAAAACCAACATTTTTTATTTATTCACTAGCTGAAATTTACCCAGCGTCACCTGGAATTTTAAGAGATTTCAAAGAATTTAAAGGAATTTTAAAGAGACTTTGAAGGATTGCAAAAGAACTTGAAGAAATTTTAAGGAATTTAAAGAGATTTCAAGAGATTTAATGAGATTTCAAAAATTATTAAAGGATTTCAAGAGATTTATTTTATATATATATATTTTATATATAGTGTTTTTAAGAAATTTCAAGGGATAAAAAGACTTTAAAGGATTCAAAAAAATTTTCAAGGGATGCTAATTGATTTTAGGGATTTAAAAAGAATTTTAAAAGAGTTGAAAAAGAGGTTTTTTGGAAGTTTTACAAGTTTTAAGATATTTTAAGTGATTTTAACAAATTTTCAGGAATTGGGAGAGATTTAAAGATATTTCAAGAGATTTTAATAAAATCCAAGGGATTTTGATATATTTTAAACAATTTTAAGAGATTTACAAAGGAATATCAAAATTTTAAAAAATGTCTTGAACATATTTTGAAATCTCTTTAAAACCCCTTAGAATTTTTTAAAATCTCTCTAAATATAATGAAATCTCTTGAAAATCTTGAAACTCTTTTGCAATTCCTTTAAAATCTTTAAATCCAAGTAAAATCCCTTAAAATCCCATAAAATGGTTCAAATCCTAGGTCCGTTAAGCTGGCAGGACCACATTGCGAAAATTGAATGAAAACCCATAGGGAATTTAGGGCTCATTTAGGGCTAATTTAATGCCCTATTTCCAAATTTAATGCTCTGCATTTAAACAAAAAAACCGGTGGCCATGCTAGCTTAACGTTAAGCTAGCAGGATCACACATAACAAAAAAATATTTAGAGAATATTTTTTTGCAGAATAATTTAGGGCTCATTTAGGGCTCACTTCATGCCCTAT
>CAKNXH010084050.1:0-14334 GCA_932178445.1 Andricus quercusramuli
TTTTCAATTTTGAATGTGTTCCATTTTAATTGACGTAATAGAAAAGTTTTTAAATCAAAATTATTCAATGTTGAACGTTTTTCATAAGAAATAATAAAATTTCAATTCTCTTGAATTTCAAATGTTTCAATTTTTAAAATTTTAATATGATATTATTCAATTTTGAACGTTTTGAAATTATTTTATTTTCGAAATTTTAATTAAAAATCATACATTTTGTGAACCCTTTGATAGAAATGATACAATTTCAACTCCTTTCTAATGAAATTGTCCAATTTTCACAATTTTAATCTGAATCTTCCAATTTTGATTGCTTCTGATTTAAATTTTTTCAATTTTAAATTATAAAATTTTAAACAATTTTATTTTAAAAATGATAGAAGTTCAATTCCTGCTCATTCTAATCGAAAAAATATCCTTTTTCACACTTTCATATCATACATAATTGTTTTATTTGATACGTTTTCATTTTAAAATCGTTCAATATATTTTTTTGACTTGCTAACTCTTTTGATTCAAAACTAAAATTTATTAATTATCAATTGTTTAAAAAATTTAAACTATCAATATTTAAAAATATGTTAATTATAGGATTTTTAATTTGTTTATTTGATTTATTTGTGCCGGCTTTTCTCGTAATGAAGCTACTTTTTGTTCGAGTTTGTAATTAAGATTGTGTAAGAAATTAAAAAATTATGAAAAATTACAGCTTTTTTAGAATTAGGCTACTATTTCTTTCACCTCTAAAAGAACTTTAAAAAACTCTCCTGCAGAGGACAGTTTTCCGCGAAAGTTGAAAAATAATTAAAATAACGTGGCGGTAATTACTCTTAATGAGATGGCAAATTTACCCCTTTCAGGTGGAAGTCTGCCGATCTCAGCACACTAATGGGTGGTTAGGAGCTCTCTATGTCTACAAGGGTCTACTTCTAGTTGTTGGTGTTTATATGGCATGGGAAACAAGGTAAAAAAAAATTATTTCCAATTTTGCAATGCTCTCCAATTAAAATTCTCAATCAGTAGTTCACCGATCTAAATAAAAATGTTCAAAATCAGAAAAAAATCAGACAACTACGCTGGGACTCGAACCCAGGCCTCTCAGCTGCCACTGAACTGCGCAGCTTGTCGCTTCGAAATCAACCGGCAATTGAGAAACCTGGGTTCGAATCCCAGCTCAGTCGAAATTTGTTCACTGATTTTTAATTCAGTTTAGTGATATGCTAAGATAATTACATTCTGTTTGTTTCCTCTCGATTGTATTTCTGGAAAAACTAATTTTTTAGGCACGTGAAAATCCCGGCTTTGAACGACTCGCAATATATTGGGATGAGCGTTTACTCGGTGGTGATCACTTCCGGTATTGTGGTGGTCTTAGCGAATCTGATGTCCGATCAAGCGACACTGGCCTTCATTACGATCACTGCTTTGATCTTGGCTTCAACCACAGCCACTCTAGGATTACTATTTCTACCACAACTAGCTAATATCTTATCGGGAGAGAGAGCTGATCCTGTGGTTCAAAGTCTCGGACTGAAAATCGAATGCAATACGAGAAGATTCGTCACGGATGATAGAAGGTAATAGAAGCTTTTGGGTCAATTTTAGGCCATGTGTCACATCCGATTCCTACTTTACCGACATTTTTCATCATACCAATTCCTCACGAAATGAGATACCGAGCTGAAAGTTTGGAAAAATAAGAAAAAGGGACCAAGGAACGTTTAAGTACTAATACATTGTTACAACTAGAAAAAAAATAAATGTTGGCATTTTTTCTGTTTCTTTGAAAATTGATTAGCACATAAACGTTCCTTAGTTATTTTCTTAATTTTTCCGAACTTTTAGCTTAATATCTCATTTCATGTGGAAGTTGTGTGATCCACATCAAATGTCGGTAAAGTAGGATTCGGCTAAGTGTCGCATGCCCTTAAGGCCATGTGATGATTGGGTCACGTCATAGGATTCCTACCTTACCGAGACTTCTTTTATTTCCTAACTTAGTTTCACACGAAGCGCCACATCAAGTTGAAAATTTGGGATAATAAATAAAAAGCACTAAGAAAGGTGGATCTGGTCTCAAATTTCAATAATCATGAAAAAAGCAAGAAAAAATATTTACAAGAAAAAACTTTTTTCATAATTATAAAAATTCTGGACTTATATCTTAGGATATTATCCCAAATTTTCTAGTTGATGTGGCGCTTTGTGTGAAAACAAGTGAGGAAATAAAAAAAGTGCCGGTAAGGTAGGAATCTGGTAACGTGATCCATTTATCACATGGCCTTAAGGCCATGTCTTACTGACGTGATACGATTCCTACCATACCGACATTTTTTCGCAACAACTTACGTTTACTCGGATTGAGATATTGGCTTTCCCATTTCGGAAATTAAATAGGAGCCACTAAGGAACGTTTGTACATGGCTACATTTTTGAAATAACAAAAAAAAATCAGAGAAAAAAAGCTGTTGTGTTTCTAAAAATTTAGGAGTACAGAAACGTTCTTTAGTACTTTTTATTGAATTTCCCAACTGGAAAACTCAATATCTCAATTCGTGTGAACGTAATTTGTTGCAAAAAAAATGTCGGTATAGTAGGAATCTTATGACGTGAGTATCGCACGGCCTTAAGAGAAAAATAATTTTTAATACCTACGATATAAAAATTTTGAATAAATATTTGTTTTGAAGTTATTTAAACATAATTTTCACAGAAGATTCTAGAGGAAATTCAAAAAATTTTGAAGATTTCAGATATGTCAAAACAAAATTTCAACAACAGCAAAAATTTTCAAATAAAAAAAATAATTTTAGATAAAGAACAGTGCAACGCATCCAAAAAGAAGATTTTTCAACAAAATATTTGAATGCTCAATCATAAAAAATTAATCTTCAAACAAAGAAAAAAATTAGTTTTTAGCAAAGTATTTTGTCTTTTAACGAAGTAGTTGAATTTCCAACCAAAGAAGAGGAATTTTTAATGAAAAATGTAATATTTGACATTTCAAGGAAAAAAGCTATTTGAATTTTGATTCAAAAACAGTAGAATTCATGAAAACAAATATTTAAAAAAAAATTTAACATTTCAAAAATTGCCTTAAAGTCTTGCGGTTTTTTTTTACAATTTTGGAAATCTTTTCAAATCTTTTGATATTTTTGAAGTTTTTCCCTAATATCCTATTTTTTAAATAAAAAATCGTTAAACTATTTCCCATGAATCTTAAGAAAATTTCTTCTTGAATCTTTTCAAAACTACTAAACTTTCTACATATCTTTTAAAATGATTCGAATTTTTCCTAAAAGTTTTCAAAAATTCTGTGAAAATGAAAAACTGCCTGATAATAATTTCTGAAAATAAAGAATAGTTTTAGATTTTCTTTGGAACTGGAAGAAAAAATTTTTTATTCTCTTGAAACCTCTTAAAATTCTTAAAAACTTTATTTTTTCTTTATTTCGACATTAACCCTCCCCCTCCCATTATTTGAAATCTTTACCAATTTCAACCTATTTTTGAATTGTTTTAAAATATCTCTTAAACTTACTCGAATTTTTTTAAATTTCGTAATCTTGCAAAATAGCAAAATTTTGCTATAAATCTTTAATGTTTTCCTCACAAAGAACAGGAAATAATTAAGAAGGCTCTGAAATCTTTCTTAATTTTCTCTTAGAATTCATTTTTGAAAATAATAAATCATTAAAAATTTGTCTATGAATCCTAAGATAATTTTTTCGTTTCCTTGAAACCTTTCAAAATGCTAAAAAATCGTTTACTTTTTTTTATGAAATTAAAAAAAAAACTACATCTTTTTCAACTTTTTTCAAGTCAATCTCTTTAAAAATTTTCTTAATATGTCTAAAAATTTTGTGATCTTGCAAAATTGAAAATTTTTGCTTTCAAATCTCCAACATCCTTTTTTGAATTTTTAGGAAATAATTTGATAAAATTTGCCCACGAATCTTAAGAAAATTCTTTTTGAATCTTCCCAGAACTTCTAAACTTCCTAAATATCTGAATATTTTTCAGATTTTTCTGTAATAATTTTGAAAATCTTTTCAAATGTTATCTTGAAAATGACTTTTCAAACAACAACAAAAATCATTTCAAATTTTCCTAGGAATCGAATGAAAAATTTTACAATCTCTTGAAGCCTTTCAAAATTCTTGAAAAGCTTATTTCTTTAATCTTCATTCCCCACACCACTTTTTGAAATCTTTAAATTTTAAATTATTTTTAAATTATTTCAAAACTTCTAAATATCTCTTAAACTTACTCGAATTTTTCCTGAAATTTTGTAATCTTACAAAATTGCAAAATTTTTCTATGAAATCTTTTGACTTATTTTTTAAAATTTAAAAGAATAATTTGGAAGTTTTGAAATTTTTTTCAATTATCTGAAAATTAATTTTAAAAAATTATAATTTCATTTGAAATTTTTCCATGCATCCCAAAAACAGTTTTTTATTCTCTTGAAACTTTCGAAAATTCTGCAAATGTTTTCAAATTTTTCAGGAAATTTAAAAAAGAACGACATTTTGTTTGAAAAATATTTTTATTTTTAAACTTTATAGTTATTTTCAATTTTTTAAACTTCTCTAAATATTTTATAAACTTATTCGAATTATTTCTAAAATTCTGTGATCATGCCAGATTCAAAAATTTTGCTTCAAAATCTTCTTCATTCTTTTTCGAAATTGTAGGAAAACATTTAAATATTTAAGAAACTTTTTCAATTTTCTCTCAAAATTATTTTTTTAATAAAAAATAATTTGAAATATCCCCAGGAATCTTACAAACATTTATATTTTCTTGAAACTGTAATTTTGTGTTCTGTAGTACCCAAAATTTTTCCCAACGAGGTAGTCAAATTTTCAACCAAAGAAGTAAATCCTGGAAAAAATAAATTGTTATCAAAGTAGTTCAACTTTCAACCAAGCAGTTGAAATCTCAACCAAAAATAGATGAATTTTTAACCAAATAATTACATTTTCAATCAAAAAGATGAATTTTTTACCAAGGAAATCAGTTTTCTACAAAAAAAAAATATATTCATCAACCTAATTTTTTAATTTTGAAACAAAAAAGGCAAATTTTTTACAAAATTGTTTTAACAAAAAAGGCGAATTTTCAAGAAAATAATTAAATCTTAGCCATAACAGATAATTTGTAATCAGTTGCATTTTGTGACATGAAATGATTAATTTTCTAACAAAAAATAATGTTTCTACAAAATGGTTCTTCAACCAAAAAGATGAATTTTCAACTAAAGTGATGAATCTTCAACAAAAAAAGTATTTTTAACATAGTTCAACTTTTAATCAAGTAGTTGAATTTTCAACTAAAAATATGAATTCTCAACGAAAAATGTAATAGTTCATATTTCAACCAAACAGGATTTTAATTTTAATTAAAAAATAGGTAAATTGAACCAAAAATACGAATTTTCAATGAAATAGTTAAATTTTCAACCAAAAAAATAAATTTTTAACCAAAAAGATTAATTTTTCATCAAGAAAGATCAATTTTCAGTCAAGTACATTAGTTTTCCACCAAATAGATAAATTTTCAACTAATAATATAAATTTTGAACAAAAAATGGAAAAGTTATATTTCCAGTTAATGAAATTAATTTTCAGCGAAAAAAGAAACGAATTTTCAACGAAATGATTAAATTCTCAACCACAGAGGTTCAAAATAACGTACAGCCCACAAATATTGACCGAATTGGATAAAAAAAAAATTGAAAAAAACCTGATTAGATTTCTAAGAGAATTTTCAAGCCAGATTTTTACATTAGGCTCTCAATTTTTTTTATAAATAAACAAATATGACGAAGAAAATTACCATTTTCTCCATTTGACATTCCTGGTGCTCGTCAATAACAGGAAAATTATTTTTTAATCAAATTAATTATGTAAAAAATTAAGTTCCATAGATCAACATTATTTCAAGATATAATGAATTAAAAAAATGTTTATTAACAAATTATTTGTTGAAAGAATGATTTCTACGATTATCCATAATTTTACGTTTTTTCAAGTTATATTGCAAGAAATTTGAATGAAATAATGATGAAGAAATTTCTTCTTAAGATTATCATTGTCAATATTATAAACAAATTCGATAAACAAATGCATTAATGAGGCACTTTTCGACAGAAAATTTCGTTTATTTCTATGTCAATTTTTTTAATTAGGAACTTTATGATAATTTTAGCAAAATTAATGATTTGTTGATTAATCTCATGATTTTTGCAAACTTTGATAAACAAATACATTATTGGGGCACTTATACAAATGTATTTATAGAAATGCATACATGAGTGTTGATCAAATCATCATTAAGTTTCGAATTGAGAAGACTGACAACGAAAAAAAAAAAAAATTCATGGACAGACGCCGAAATAATGCATTTGTTTATTAAATTTGTTTTCGAAAAAATATAAAATTTATCAACCAATCATCAATTTTGCTGCAATTATCATATAGTTCCCAATTAAAAAGACTGACATCGAAAAAAACTAATTTTTCTGTCCACAGATGCCCGAATAATGCATTTGTTTATTAAATTGAAAAAAATAACAAAATTTTCCAACTAATCATGAATGTTGTTAAATTCATTATGAAGATCCCAATTAAAAAGTCTGATATAAAAAAAAATATTTTTCTTTGTCGACAGATACCCCAATAATGCATTTGTTTATTAAATTTATTTTTAAAAATCATGAAGTTGATCGAAAAATCATGAATTTCGCTGAAATTATAATGAAGTTCCTAATTTAAAAAAAGTTGACATCGAAAAAAACTAATTTTTCTGTCGTCAAATGCCTGCTTAATGCATTTGTTTATTAAATTTGTTTGAAAAATTATAAGAATAATCAACAAATCATTACTTTTACTAAAATTATCATAAAGTTCTTAATTTAAAAAATTAACATGGAAAAAAAACGAATTTTTCTTTTGAAAAATGCATGATTAATGCATTTGTTTATAATATCGGCAATAATCATCTCAAGAAGGAATTTCTTCATCATTTTATTTTTTCCATTCAAATTTCTCGCGACATAACAAAAAAAACGTAAAATTGTGGATAATCATAGAAAACATTCTTTCAACAATTAATTTGTTTATGAAAAATTTTTTTGTTCATCATACAATATTGTAACATCTTCAACTAATGTTGCTCTATGAATGTTAGGCGATTTCAACAATTTTCCTGTTATGGACAAGCACTAGAAACGTCAAATAGAAAAAATGGCCATTTTTTCTCGACATATTTGTTTATTTATAAAAAAAAATGAAAGCTCAATTTAAAACTCAGGCTCAACAACTCTTTCGAAAATCTTATGAGCTTTTTTTAACATTTTTTTTTGTCAAAATCGGTCAATATTTGTGGACTGTACGTTATTTTGAACTAAAAAAAATCATTTTTTTACTGTAAAGCGGTCCGCTACGGAAAGTAATTTTTCTAAAAAGAAAAAATTATAAAATACCAGAAAAAAGAAGGAAGATTCATCCCAAGTTTTCCTCGCTTTCGAACTGTCTTCATAGACACAGGAAACTTTTAGTTGAGAACAAACAAGGTCCAAGTTATTAACACTGCCATTGGAACTCTATAAATTTATCTTCCTCGTACTTTAAGTTACGTCTGTAAATATTACCCAAGACATTTACTTCAGAACAAGATTTTTTCATCGCAATAGATTAATTGAAATATGTGAAATAATCACTCAATTTCTTTGGCATAACTGAAAAAGTTCAATTCTTTTTTCGTTAGAGAGAATTTTTTTTTAATTTGTCAAGATTTTCCAATTATAATATTTGTAAGAATGGCATTGCAAAGCTTTTAAAATTAAAAACCTTGCGGATTCTCCAAGACGTCGATATTAGATTTCAAAGACATTTTAAAGATGTCGTGAAGTCTCTTTTTTACATTCTCATCCTAATGAGAAGGTATTTGTTTTATGTAAAATTTGAGTTAGTTGGTTTTCATAAAATCTCCACCTTTTCAGGTGTATGTTTGTCTGTCTGTATGTATGTATGTCTGCTTGTATGTCTGTCTGTATGTATGTATGTATGTATGTATGTCTGTATGTATGTATGTCTGTCTGTCTGTATGTATGCATGTATGTATGTGTGTATGTGTGTATGTATGTTTGTCTGTATGGGTGATTGTATGCCTGTCCATATATATGTCCACCTGTCTGTATGTATGTCTGTCTGCCTCTACATGTCTGCCTGTATGTCTGTATGACCGCCTGTCTGTCTGCATGTCTGTCCGTTTGTCTATCTGCCTGCCTCTCCGTCTGTCCATATGACTGTCTGTATGTCTTTCTTCATTTCTTTCTGTCTGTCCGTCCGTATGCATGTCTTTCTTTATTTCTGTATGTCTGTCTGTCTGTATGTATATATGGCTGTCTGTATGTCTGTCTGTCTGTCTGTATGTCTGCCTGTCTGTCTGTCTGTCTGCAGTATCGTGTAGGCACGATAACTTTCGAAAGATTGATAAGATTAGATTGTGCTTCGTCACACTTTTTCAATAAAAAGAATGAAAAAGTTTGTTAACCAGCTATTTTGTATGAAAATTCAAAAAGTTGAAGCATTTTCAAAATTTTGGAGACCATTTTTTTCAAGATTCGAAAATTCTATTAACGGCTTTTTATAGTACTCTGAAATTCGAACAATTTATTCTAACGACTTTTTTCGATAACACGAAAATTCACAGAGTTGTAACATTTTCAAAATCAAAAAAAAAAACGTAACTGAACATTTGAAGCCAAACAACGCACGATTTGAAAAAAAGTCAAGAGAAGAAAAACGTTCCTTTTTTGGAACCCTACAATATTATCGTAAAAACTTTTTGATTTTCGCGAAAAATCGAAAATTTAAATTTTGATTGCACAAAAGATAATGAGAAAAAAATTCCATTTTGCGATCGCACTATGCATTATATAAAATTAAAAACCTTGCGGAATCTCCAAGACGTCGATATTAGATTTCAAAGACATTTTAAAGATGTCATGAAGTCTCTTTTTACATTCTCATCCTAATGAGAAGGTATTTGCTTTATGTAAAATTTGAGTTAGTCGGTTTTCATAAAATCTCCACGTTTTGAGATCCCCTGAGTTAGAAAAAATTCTTTCTATGAAGGTGTATGTCTATGTCTGTATGTCCGTCTGTCTGTATGTCAGTTTGTCCACCTGTCTGTCTGTATGTCTGCCTTTATGTTTGTCTGTCTGCCTGCATGCCTGTCTTTATGTCTGTCTGTATGTTTGTCTGTCTGTTTGTATGTCTGGCTGGCTGGCTGTATGCATGCCTGTCTGCCTGCCTGTATGTCTGGCTGTCTGTATGCATGTCTTTCTTTATTTCTGTCTGCCTGTATGTATGTCATTCTTTATTTCTGTCTGTCTTTATGTATGTATGTATGTATGTCTGTCTATATGTCTGTATGTCTGTCTGTCTGTCTGTCTGTCTGTCTGTCTGTCTGTCTGTATGTCTGTCTGTATGTCTGTCTTTCTGTCTGTCTGTCTGTCTGCAGTATCGTGTAGTCACGATAACTTTCGAAATATTGATCAGATTAGAGTGTGCTTCGTCACACTTCTTCAATGCCTAAAAAGAAAGAACCAGTTTGTTAACCAGCTATTTTGGATAAAAATTCAAAAAATTAAAGCATTTAAAAAATGTTTGAGACCATTTTTTTCAAGATTCAATAATTCTATTTACTGCTTTTCATAGTACTCTGAAATTCGAACAATTCATCGTGATGACTTCCTTCGATAAAAAGAAAATTCACAGAGTTATAACATTTTCAAAATCCAAAAAAAAACGTTACTGAACATTTTAAGCCAAACAAGGCACGATTTGACAAAAAAGTCAAGAAAAGGAAAACGTTCCTTTTTGAAAGCCCTTTAAGATTATCATAACAACTTTTTGAATTTTTTCGAAAAATCGAAAATTCAAATTTTGTACGATCAAAAAATAATGAAAAAAATTCCATTTTGCGGTCGTACTATGCAAGATACGACAAAAAATGAATCAACAACAATTGTGCACCCAGAAAAGATTCACAAATTTGTCATCAATCACTTTTTTATAGGACACGTAGTTTTTGTTTTATTCGTAAAACAAAACATTGAAAATAAGAAAAATAAATTATGGCACAAACGGCACAAGCTATGAAAAAAATGAAAAAACAAAAAATACCCTTCCAAAAAAGAGTAAGAACTCATCTGAATTTGTCATCAATAATTTTTTGATAGGAGGCGTAGTTTTTGTTTTAATCTTAAAAAATAACATTCAAAATAAAAATAAATTATTTCTCTGAAAAACGACACAAGGTACGAAAAGAATGAAAATAGAAAAAGTTGTTAAACCAAAAAATATCTACAAATTTGTTATAAAATCTTGTAAAAAAAAAATAATAATAATTAAAAAATCAACTTTTTGCGAAATGGTACACAAGCTACAGTGAAATTTTATTCAACATAGTTTTCCACCTAAATTATATCTACAAATGTGACTCAGTCGGTTTACATCAATTTTTTTTTATTTGAAAAAATTTTTCGCCTAAATTATATCTACACATTTGCTCAGAACCGCCTTAGGGGCCATTCAAAAAATACTTAACGATTTTTTCTGCAAATTTTGCCCCCCCCCCCCCCACCCCCTCCACGTACGCATTTTTGACCAAATCGAGTGTGATACATGAGATACGTTATGAGAATGTATTCGTTAAAGCCAAAGGAGCTTTAACAAAAGAGAATTCACAATCACTAAATTAATTAGTGTATATATATATATGAATAATAATAACAAATTAATATTTTAAGAAGGGGGTAGTGTTGAGTAGGAATAAATATTTTATTAATTATTTTGAAATTTTCAATTTTAATATTAATTATATAGATCGAAGGTTTATATAATATGGCTTTTCAGAGGCCCGATTTATTGTCGCAAAGTCGAATTTTCAGACTTTCAAATTTAGAGAATGCAAATAATTTATTTATTATTGATTCTAATTATTGTAAATAAATCATGTAGATAAATTCTTAGGAACGCTTCCTTATATAAACCATTTTTCTGCACTATCATTCTATATTATAAACAATTTTATTAATCAAAGGTCAAATTTATCGTGTATAAAAAGCAATTTTTATATACTATTCTACAGCTAGTTAATAGTGGAATTTCAACCAATAAATAATAAATTAATTATAAAAAGTGAATCTTAATTTATCCGATGATTTTGAAAATCTGTTGGTTGAATTTTGAAATTATAATATCAAATTCGAAATCAGGGTCTCAAAATACTTTCATAAAATGTTTTTTTTTAATTCGCTAATTTTCAAATTATGTTTGTCGCCATATTGGATCCGAAATTTCAAATTGTGAAATTATAATAATCAATTTCGAAATCGACGACTCAAAATACATTCATAAAATTAATTTTCAAAAAATCCGATAATTTTTCAAATAAGTTGGTCGTCATATTCCTTCCCCCTTTGAATATAAAAATTTTAATATACAATTTGAAATAAGTTACTCAAAATACCTTTATAAAATTAATTTCAAGAAACCCGATAATTTTTCAAATCCGTTGATCGCCATTTTGAATCGCCCACCTTGAATTAAAAAATTTTCATATAGAATTTGAAATGCGTTGCTCAAAATACCTTCATAAAATAAATTTTGAAAAATTCGATGATTTTTAAAATATCTGAAACGCCATATTGGATCCGCCATTATGAATTTTGAAATTTTAATATAGAATTTGAAGTAAGTGACTAAGAGTTCCTTTAAAAAATGAATCTCAAAAAAATTCGATAATTTTCAAAATTTGTGTATTGCCATATTGGATCCGCAATTAAGTTTTTTAAAATTATAATATCATATTGGAAATCAGTGACTTAAAATACCTTCATAAAATTAATTTTTGCAAAATCCAATGATTTTTTTAATTTGTTGGACGCTATATTGGATCCGTCATTTAGAATTTAAACAATTTTTATATCGAATTTGAAATCAGTGACTCAAATACATTTATAAAATTAATTTTTTTTAATCCAATGATTTTTCAAATCTGTTGGACGCCATATTGGATCCGTCATTTAGAATTCATAAATGTTAATATCGAATTTAAAATCAGGTACTCGAAATGCCTTTAGAAAATTACCTTTTTTGAATCCGATAATTTTTCCAATTCGTTAGTCGCCATAGTTTTTTGCACATTTTGAGTTTTCAAATTTTAATACCGAATTTGAAATAAATGACTCAAAGTAACTTTATAAAATAATTTTTTTTATCCGATTATGCTTCAAATCTTCTAGTAGCCATATTGAATCCAGCATTTTGAATTTTCAACTTTTCGTATAGAAATTGAGGTTAGTGACTCAAAATACCTTTACAAAATAAAATTTAAAAAAATCTATAATTTAAAAAATCTAAATTGAATCCCCATATTGAATTTTGGAATTCTAATATATATTTTGGAACAAGTCACTCAAAATACCTTAAGTAAATAAACTTTTTTAAATCCGATAATTTTTCAACTCTGTTAGTCACCATATTGGATCCACAATTTTGAATTTTGAAATTCTAATATAGAATTTCAAATAAGTGATTAAAAGTAACTTTATGAAATTTTTTTTTTTTAATCTGATTATTTTTCAAATCTTTTGGTCGCCATATTGAAGCTCCCATTTAGAATTTTTTCAATTTCATATAGAATTTGAGGTTAGTGAATCAAAATACCTTTATAAAATAAAATTTAAAAAATTCTATAATTTTACAAATCTAAATTGAATCCCCATTTTGAAATTCTAATGTATATTTTGAAATGAGTAAATCAAAATTACCTTTAGTAAAAAAAACTTTTTTGAATCCGTTATTTTTCAAATCTGTTAATCGCCATATTGAATCCCCCATTTTTGATTTTGAAATTTGCAGATAGAATTTGAAATTAGAGACTCAAAATACCTTCATAAAATAAATTTGTAAAAATTCAATAATTTTAATAATATGTTGATCACCAAATTGAATCCGCTACTTTGAATTTGCAAATTTTAATATGGAATTTGAAATAAGGAACCAAACATGATTTTATAAAATAAATTTTAAATAAATTTAATAATTTTCAAAATCTGTTTGTTGCGAATTTAAATTGGCAATTTTAAATTTAGAAATTACAATATAAAAATCGAAATCAGTTACTCAAAATACCTTTATGAAATTAATTTTTTTTTAAATCTGATGTTTTAAATTTGTTCGTCGCCATATTGGATCCCCCATTCTTAATTTGTCAATTTTAATATAAATTTGAAAAAGTTACTCAAAATAGCTTTAAAAAATGAATTTGAAAAATTCGATGATTTTTTAAATTCGTGTTTCCGAGTTGGATCTCCCATTTTCAATTTTGAAATTTTGATTTGGAATTTGAAATTAGTTACTCAAAATACCTTTATAAAAGGAATTTTTAAAAATCTAATAATCTTTTTAATGTTTTGGTCACCATATTAGATCTTCTATTTAGAATTTTAAAATTTTAATCTATAATTGGAAGTAAGACACTGAAGATAACTAATATGAAATTAATTTTAAAGAAATTCGATAATTTTCTAAATTTGTTTTGTTGCTATATTGGATCAGAAATTTTAAATTTAGAAATTAAAATATAAAATTCGAAATCAGCGATTCAAAATACCTTTATAAAATTAATTTCTTTTAAATCTGCTAATTTTTTTTCAATTTGTTCGTCGCCATATTGGATCCCCCTTTTTCAATTTGTTAATTTTAATATAAATTTGAAATAAGTTACTCAAAATAGCTTCAAAAAATGAATTTAAAAAATTGGATATATTTTAAAATACATTTTTGCCAAATTGGATCTCCTATTTTCAATTTCGAAATTTTAATATAGAATTTGAAATTAGTGACTCAAAATACCTTTATAAAAGGAATTTTTAAAAACTTGATAATTTTTCAAATGTGTTGGTCACCATATTGGATCTTCTATTTAGAATTTCAGATTTTTAATATATAATTTGAAATAATACACTGAAGATAACTAATAAAATAACAATTTTAAAGAAATTTGATCATTTTCGAAATTTGTTTGTTGCCATATTGGATCAGCAATTTTTAATTCAAAAATTATAATATAAAATTCGAAATCAGTGACTCAAAATACCTTTATGGAATTTTTTTTTTTTTAAATCTGATAATTTTTCTAATTGCTTCCTCGCCATATTGGAACCCCCATGTTTAATTTGTTAATTTCAATATAAATTTGAAATAAGTTACTCAAAATAGCTTCAAAAAATGAATTTAAAAAATTGGGTAA
>CAKNXH010084053.1:0-16799 GCA_932178445.1 Andricus quercusramuli
CAACCGCTTACTTCCCCTCACCAATTTTCCCTACTGAAACCACTTCCATTCTCCTTATTTACCCTCAGATCACCTGATTCTCCTTCCCTCATTTTCCCTCACATCCTTCTTCCTTCTTCCCCTTACATTCTCTTCATACCCTCCCCTCATCCCACACATTTTCCCTAATTTCTCTCCCCTTATTTCATCTCACTTCTCCTAATTTCCCTCAATTCCCCTCTCCTCATTTTCCATCACCTTATCTACTTTTCGGCCTTTCATTTCCCTTCACTTTCTCTACTTTCTGTTCCCCCATTTCCCCTATTTCCTCTTCTAACATTCCCCTCCACTTACCCCAATTTCCCTCCTCTCACCTTCTCTCACTCCCCAATTTTCTCTCCCATCGTTTCCCCTAATTTCCCTTGACTCATTTCCCTCACTTCTTTTACGGTCTCCCCTTTATTTCCCCTATTTCCTTTCCTATAATTTCCCCTGATTCCTCCTATTTTCCCTCCATTCACTTCTTCTCACTTCCCCTACTTTTAGAATTGAAAACTTAACTTTTTATCTTCAAAATTATCCAAATTTAAGAATTCTCAAAATTAAAGACATTTTAATTGTAAGTAGTTAAAATTAGATTATTTTTCATCATTAAACTTCCAAATTGAACTACCCAAAAAATTATATTCAAAATTAGATATATTGATGTCTTCCATTTTCTACACTGACCCATTTTTAAGATTATTAAAATTTTTACAATTGATTACAATTTTCAAAAAAGTTTGAAATTTGTACAGTTGTTTACCATTTTCACAATTGTTTACGATTTTTACAATTGTTTGCCATGTTTACTATTGTTTACAATTTTTGCAATTGTTGACTATTTTTACAATTTATTTTCTACAATTTGTACGATTTTTCTATTGTTTACTGTTTTACCATTTTTACAATTGCTTACCATTTTTACAAATTTTTGCAATTCTTACAATTGCTTACAATCTTTTCGAATTCTAGAATGTCTTTTAAGAACATCTTATCACATTATAAAATCCCGTCTCAAGTTACGATATTTTTTCCTTTGATTCTAATTATTACTGGATGAAATCTTATATTTAAATGAAAGTTACAGATTGCTAAAAGCCAATAGAAATAAAAATTAAATAAAAATGGTATGAAAGACTATGTACCTATTTTAATTTATTATTATTAATTATATTTTATAATACTCCAAATTGAAGCGTATATTTTGATTTTATAATTGAACAATAAAAATAAAAAGCGTGTGATAAGTACTCGTAGCGCGCCATTTCTTCTGGTTATGAATAATGAATTGTTTAAAAGAATTAAAAATTCTTTTTAAAATGAAAGAACCCTAGCGGACCTTGCGTAACTGGGCACGCTAGGGCATATTTCCATTTTTTTTTATATTCATTTAAAATCTGACATGGAACTCAACACTTTTTTTTATCTTTTTACACATTTATATTTATCTATCTGTATTTATTCATGTATTAACAAATTACAAATTAAAAGCTGTTTGTGGGAACCTGACGCACAATGCGAAAAAGGATGAAAATATGCCCTAGCGGACCCAGTGAATGGAACAGTAACAATGGTCACTTTACGGTCACGCAATCCGTTCACTGGGCACGCTAGGGCCTATTTTCATCCTTTTTGATATTTATTCACAATCTGACATATTTACTCAAAACTCTTCTTCATATTTTTACATTTATATTTATTTGTCGGTATTTATTCATGTGTTGAAAAATTAGAAGATAAGAGCTGTGTGCGGCAACCGGACGCACATTGCGAAAAAGGATGAAAATATGCCCTAGCGTACGCAGTGGATGAAACAGTTACTATGGTCACTTTACGGTCACACAATTGCATAATCGTTGAATTCACCTGGTCCGCTAGGGAAAATTTCAATTAAACTTTTTGATAAAAAATGTCAGCAAGTCAATGAAGTAAAGAAACTAGAAAAGGAAAGAGAAAAATCCTTATCTTAAAGCACTCGTGAGTCCATTTAAATGTAAATTAGATTCCTTGAAAAAAAATTAGTGTCTCTGAAAATAATTTCTTTTTTTTAATTTGGTTTTTGTAATACAATATCGTGTTTCGAGAATCTATAGAAGCAGAAACGAAATGAACGAACCGATTACACGATTGCGTGACCGTAAAGTGACCACACAGTAGCCGCACCGTTAATTGGGTACGCTAAGGCATATTCTCATGCTTTTTCACATTTATTCACAATTTTTAATGGAACTCAACGCTCTTTTAATAATTTCAAACAATTTGTATTAATTTTCATTTAATTTAACACATGAATAAATACAAATACATAAATATAAATGTGTAAAAAGATAAAAAGAGTGTTGAGTACTAAGTAAAGTCGTAAATAAATGTGAAAAAGTATGAGAATACTTCCCAGCGGATCCAGTGAATGACACGGTCACGCGGTCCGCTAGGGAAAATTTTAATGAAACATTTTCATACAAAATGTTAGCAAGTCAATTTAGTAAAGGAAATAGGAAAGTACAGAGGAAAAAACCTATATCAAAGTACTCATGAGACTATCTAAATGTAAATTAGGTTCCTTGGAACAAAATTAATGTCTCTGAAAGTAAATTTTCCCACTATTTTGATCTCTATCTTGTAACATATCGTGCTTTAAGCATCTAGAAGCAGAAACGGAATAGCGAACGATAAACTCTACTCTTATCCCAAGAAGTTGAAAGTCGCTATAAGAGAATTTCATTAAATCTACTTGGAATCAATATGGTCTCTTATCTTCTGTTTCAACAGGAGTATAAAGCTCTCTAGTCCTAGATTGAACAATATGGCAGCGGTTGGATGTGGCTTGGTTTACGGAGCGGTCGTTCTACTTGGGCTCGATCATGCGACTCTACCGGACAGTGATGGTTATTTCCCCATGGTCTGTACAGTAAGTATCATGAAAGGTTTCTTTTAAATCAACCGTCCAGGCTAGCTTGAACCAATTTTCACCTAAAAGTGCTTTGCCTATCCCACACAGAAAAAACAAAATGTAATCTTTACAGTGATTTCCGAGTTATATTAACTGCATAAAAATTACTTTCGAGTTACTTTTGTGCTGGGTCCGTCAGACCCTGTGTACTGTTTTAGGGTTAAAACCTAACTTTAAATAGTCTGAAGAATTTTAATTTTCTCTTTCCAGTACTAAGTCATTTAATAAGCACAACCTCACTGGGAAGGAGTTCTGAAGTTCGATTTTACAGAAGCAAACACTCGAAAAAATGAGTTTGACTACTTTTAGTCTGTCTGGCCAAGACTGTATTTTTCTACTGATTATACAGCCTCACGCAAAAATTAAATTTCATATCCCTGAACAAGACCCATGCATCCCTATGTATTTTTTATCGCTGAATCCGAATTCGAGGTGAAAAAAACTCATATACCCCCAACATTTTTAGCTAGAGCCAAAAAACACCCCTAGAATGGGGTGAAAATGAGATTAAGCAACAAGCATAGGTGATGCATCTTAATCGATCGAATTATACAAATTTTCAAGTGTATAGCGCATAAAATTGATTTAAAACACCCCTCCCCATCTACCCCACCTATCCCCTAACCCAGCTAATCCATAAAAACCACATCTACCAAACGACAAGCAGGCTAACCCACCTACCCGTGGGAACAGCGAGTTTAGTCGCCTATATTTTTGAAATAATTACATCCTACACCACAAGCCTGCTAACCCACGTACCACCTAACTCACCTAACCCCTAGAAAAGAATCCTACCAAACCACAGGCAGGCTAACCCACCTACCCCTGGAAACAGCGAGTTTAGTCACCTATATTTTTGAAATAATTACATTCAGCAATACAAGCGTGCTAACCCACGTACCCCTAACTCACCTAATCCCTAGAAACGAATCCTACCAAACCACAGACAGGCTAACCCACCTACCATGGGAACATTCGTTTCCAGGGGTTAGGTGAGTTAGGGGGTACGTGGGTTAGCACGCTTGTGGTGTCGAATGTAATTATTGCAAAAAAATAGGCTAGTAAACTCGCTGTTCCCAGGGTAGGTGGGTTAGCCTGCTTGTCGTTTGGTAGAGGTGGTTTTAGGGGTTAGCTGGGTCAGGGGGTAGGTGGTGTAGGTGAGGAGGGGTGTTTCAAATCCATTTGATGCGACATACACTTGAAAATTTATATAATTCGATTGATTAAGATGCAACAACTATGCTCCTTGCTTAATCTCATTTTCACCCCATTCTAGGGGTGTTTTTTTTGGCTTATGAGAATTCTTGTATTTTTGAATCAGTATTGCCATTCATTATATGTTTTGAATTATGAATTTTGTAATCAATTTTTAGTGAATTTACTCATAAGACGCATAAGGAATTCAACTTAATCTACTTGAAAATTAACCGCAACGAAAATGCACTTCTCTTTTTTCTGTGCAGTTTCCCCGAAGTGTTCATTAATCTAGTTTTTGGTGTACACTATCAATAAGAAAAATAGATGTCGAAACGTAGATGTTTACAGTATTCGATTTTTTCAGATATCAGGCGTAAAATATTGTATCGTAAACTAAAACGTCCAAGATGTTGGACTGAAACATCCAAGATGTTCAAATCGCCAACGAGTATTAAAAAAATAATGGATTTTCATGAAACTTAGCATCTTGGGGTTTTTGGGGTCTCTGATAATGAATCTGAAGTCAGATTTTGAAAATTCAAAATGGCGGACGTTTTTTCAAAAAATAATGGATTTTGATCAATCTTAGTATCTTGGGGTTTCTGATCACGAATCTGAAGTCAGATTTCAAAAATTCGGAATGGCGGATCCAATATGGTGGACAAGATTTCAAGAAATTAATGGATTTGTATGAAACTTAGTATCTTGGGGTTTTTGGGGTCTCTGATAGTGAATCTGAAGTCAGATTTTGAAAATAAAAATTGGCGGACAAGATTTCAAAAAATTAATCGATTTTTATGAAACTTGGCACCTTGGGGTTTTTGGGGTCTCTGATCATGAATCTGAAGTCACTTCCCAATAATTCCAAATGACGGAACCAATATGGCGGTCGAGTTTTCAAAAAATACTGGATTTTCATGAAACTTGGGATCTGGGGGTTTTCGGGGTTTCTGATAACGAATCTGAAGTCAGATTTTGTTCATCAAAATGGCGGATCCAATATGGCAGACGAGTTTTCAAAAAATGAATGGATTTTCATCAAACTTGGCATCTTAAGGTTTTTGGGGTCTCTGATCACGAATCTGAAGTCAGATTTAGAAAATTCAAAATGGCGGATCCAATATGGCGGACGAGTTTTCAAAAAATAATGGATTTCCATGAAACTTGGCATCTGGAGGTTTTCGGGGTCTCTGATAACGAATCTGAAGTCAGATTTGAAAAATTCAAAATGGCAAATACAATATGGCCGAAGAGTTTGAAAAAAATTATGGATTTCCATGAAACTTGGCATCTAGGGGTTTTTGAGGTATCTGATAACGAATCTGAAGTCAGATATCAAAAATTCGAAATAGCGGACGAGTTTCAAAAAAAATCCATGGATTTTCATGAAACTTGGTATCTGGGGATTTTTTATGTCTCTGATAACGAATCTAAAGTTAGACTTTGAAAATTCAAAATGTCGGATTCAACATGGTTTTTAAATGTTGAAAAAATTGTTGGGGTTTTTGGGTTTGCTGACTATGAATCCGGAGCCAGATTAGCAAAATCGAAAATGGCGGATCCAATAGGGTGGGCGAGTTTTCAAAAAATTGTTGTTCTTTCATGAAACTTGGCATCTAGGAGTGTTCGGGGTTGTTAATTTTAAAAGTTCGGTTGAAATTGAAAACTTCGATTTCAATTTGGCTGTGAAAAATGTAGTTTAGTATAAAAGTTGCGTCTTCAATGCTTCACCAGCTTAATTCGCCATATTGGATCCTGCAATATGAATTTCTGAAACTGACTTCAGATTTGTAATCAGAAGCCCCAAAAAACCAAAAATGCCATGCTTCAAGAAAATCCATACATTTTTGAAAAACACTTCCGCCATATTGAATCAGCCATCTTGAACTTCAGAAGTCTGATAGCACATTTGTAATCAGCAACCCAAAAGAATGCAAATATTTGGTTGAAAATGAACTATTTTTGCTGGAAACTCTACAACTTTATTGTTCAACAAATTGGTAGGAAATTTTTTAATTTCTTGAAAAAGAAAGCTTCTTTGTTTGAAAATTGATCTTATTGGTATAAAAATCTTATATTTGATTAAAAATACAATTATTCATTAAAAATTAACATTTTGGTTAGAACTTCATATTTTCGGGTAGAAAATTTGACTTTTTTTTATATATAATTCATCTTTTTTCATGAAAAATCAATCTATTTTGTTGGAAATTATCATTTTCAGGCTGAAAATACATCTCTTTTCGTAGGAATTGTATGCTTTTCAGTTAAAAATGCAACTATTTGATTCTCTGTAATTTTTAATCAGTAAAAGTTTTTACTAATAAAAATATAATAACTGAATTCTAGCTACAAGTCAGTTATTTTTTAATAATAAATCAGAAAAACTTACTAATTTATCAGCGAAAATAACTGATTTCTAGCTAGAATTCAGTCACTGATTGAACTGGTAAAAACTTTCACTGATTTATATCTACAGATTAAAAAATTAATCTGTTTTGGTTAAGGTTCTAAAAATTTTGTTAAAAGTTTGTTGGTTGGATTCAACTGTTTTTGAATTCAAATTATAATCATTTGTTGTTTAAATAGCAACTATCCCATACATTTTTCGTTGTTAATTTTTCTTTTTTGATTGAAAATTCCTCTACTTACTAAAAGATTAACTACTTTGTTAAAATTTCATTTTTCTGTTGAAAATTCATCATTTTAGTTCAAAATTCATCTCTTGCAGAAAATTCTTCCGATTGGTTGAAAAATTACCTTTTGAAATGAAAATTCAACTCCTTGGTTGGAAACTTATCTATTCTAAAGTATCATTTAAGCCCTTCAACATGAGTACATATACCGCCAAATGACTGGAAGTTTGACCAGGGGAGAGGAAAACTGCAGAAAACCCCCTTCCGAGTTCAGCCGGTTTTTCGAAAGTCGAGTTTAAGTTGAACTTAATTTATACTTGAGACATATAAATACTTTTTTAAATGGATTTTTGCGTTTTCTAAAAAAATGAAGGGATTCCAATGGATTTCAAAAGATATAAAAAATTTCAAGAGATTTCAAGGAATTTTGAAACATTTCAAGAGATTTTAGAGGATTTTGAAGATTTTCAAACATTTTCTGGTGTTTTATGAAATTTCGAAGGATTTCAAGATGTTTTAAATAATTTTGTAGGATTTTCAAAGCTTTCAGAATATATCTAGTAAACTTCAGAAAATAAATAAAATTAAATGAAATTTCGAGGAATTCCTAGAATTTCCAAAAATTTCAGGGGATTTTTAGGCATTTTAAGGAATTTTACAATATTTAAAGGACTATTAGAAATCTCCAAGGATTTTCAGGGATTTCAAAGATTTCTAAGGATTTAAATGATTTTTTTTTAACTTTAATGAAAAAGATTCATTTAATTTATATTCAAGGGATTTTAAATTATTTATAACTTTTAAAATGGATTTTGGCGTTTTCCAAAGATTCCAGGGGATTCCAAAGGACTTCAAAATATATAAAAAAAATTTTAAAGATTTCAAAGAATTTCTAAACATCCCGCGCGATTTTAGAAGATTTCATTCATTTCTAAACATTTCCGAATATTTCAAGAGATTCCAAAGGATTTGAAAAAATTAAAAAAATTTCAAGGAATTTCAAAGAAATTGGTCAGATTTCCAAAGATTGCAAGATAATTCTTGCGAACCTTAAAAAATTGATAAAATAGAATGAAATTTTAAGGGATTCCTAGTGATTCAAAAGATTTCAAGGGATTTTTGGATATTCCAAGAAAATTCAGAAGACTTAAAGGACTTCGATAAATCTCCAAAGATTTTCAGGCATTTCAAAAATTGTGTAGGATTTCCAAAATATTTAGATAATTGTAGTCAATTTTGGAAAAATAAATTATATGGAATTTCAGGGGATTCCTAGTGATTAAAAATTTTTTAAAGGATTTTAATATATCTCAAGAAATTTCAAAAGATTGAAAAGACTTTCATAAATTTCCAAGGATTTTCAGGGATTTCAAAGATTTCTAGGGAATTTATAAATTTTGTTCAGAACTTTAATGAATGAGATTAATTTAATTTATATTCAAGGGATTTCAAAAATATATAACTCTTTTTTAATGGGTTTTCACGTTTTCCAAGGATTTCAGGTGATTCTGAGGGTATCAAAATATTAAAAAAATGTTGGAAGATCTCAAAGAATTTCAAAACATTTCACACGATTTTAGAGGATTTTAATCATTTTCAAATATTTCGTGCTATTTAAAAAAAATCTCAAGGCATTTCAAAGAATTTAGTATAATTTCCAAAATCTTTAGATAATTTTAGTCAATTTTGGAAAATGAATTAAATGGAATTTCAAGGGATTCCTAGTGGTTTTTAAATTTTTGAAGGATTTTTAGGTATTTCAAGAAATTTCACAGGATTTAAAGGACCTGAATAATTCTCCAAGGATTTTCAGGGATTTCAAAGATTTTTTGGATTTAAATAATTTTTTTAGAATTTTGATGAATAAGATTAGTTCATATTCAAGGGTTTTTAAATGATTCATACCTCCTTTTTTCAATGGATTTTTGCGTTTTCTTAAAAACTTCAGGGTGTTCTAAAGGATTTCGAAAGATGTAAAAAATGTCAAGTGATTACAAGAAATTTCGAAATATTTTATGCGATTTTAAAAGATTTTAATCATTCATAAACATTTTTAAATATTCTAAGAAATTCCAAAGAATATAAAGAAATTGAAAGAATTTCAAGCAATTTCAAAGAAATTGGTCAGATTTCCAAATATTTCAAGATAATTCTTGTGAATTTTGAAAAATAAATAAAGATCAAATTAAATCACAAGGGATTACAAAGTACTCGAATTTTCAACAAAATAATTGAATTATTAACATGATAGGTGAATTTTCAACCTAGGAATATGCATTCCAAACAAAAAGTGTCATAGTTTATATTTCAATCGAAAAACATGAAATTTATACAAAAAAAAAAGTTTTTTAAAACCAAAAAGACGAATTTTGGACAAATAAATATTTTTCACTAAAGAAACAAAATTTTACATGCAAAAAAAGTTTTTTCAATCCAGAAAGACGAATTTACAACAAATTAATATTTTTCACTAAAGAAAGAGAAATTTCAACTAAAAAAATCAATTTAAAAAATGGAGAAGTTTCATTATCAGTTAAAAAATTAATTTAAAAAAAATACTTTTCCGCTAAACAGTTACATTTTTAAACATAGACATAAGCCTTCAGTCAGCAAAAATAAATTTTTAACAATGTAGTTTAACTTCTACACAAGTAGTTGAATTTTTAATTTAAAAATATCAAATTCCAAAAAATTAGTTAAACTTTCAACCAAAGAGATGAATTTTCAACTGAAAATATAACTCTTAAAAAAATGATTTCTTAACAAAGTGATTCAACCAAATCTTCATATAAATAAGAAATTTCTGCCAAAAGCGGATGAATTTATAAACCAAAAACATAAATTTATAAAACAGTTGAACTTTCTGTCAAAAAAGATTTTAGTTGACTTTTTACGATCAAAGTATGAATTTTTAACCAAGAAATAAGTTTCAAGGAGAACATTGAATTTTCAATTCAAAAAGGCGAATTTTCACCCAAAAAGGATGACATTTTGACAAAATTGTTGAATTCTCTACCCAATAGTTGCATTTTTATCCAAAAAAGATGAAATTTCTCTCAAAACAGATAACTTTTCATCTAAAAAGAAAACCAATTTTTTATAAGTAGTTGAATTTTCATCCAGAAAAGATACAATTTCTCTTAAAACAGATAAATTTTTAATAAAAAAATAAAAGAATGTAGTTGAATTTTCATCCAGAAAAGATTTCAGTTATGTTTTTAACACCAAAAAATGAAATTTAACCAAAAAGTGAATTTTCTACAAAATAGTTAAATTTTCAACGAAACAGCAGAATTTTCCATCCAAAGTATGACTTTTCAACAAAATTGTGAAATTTTAAGCTAAACATTGCATTTTTATCGAAGAAAGGTGTCATGTCTGCTGAAGCAGGTGAATTTTAAAATCAGAAAGACAAATTTTTTAAACAAGAGTTCAATTTTCAACAAAACAGTTGCATCTTTATTTCAGAAAGATGAAATATTTCTTTTAAAAGAGATGAGTTTAAAAAAAAACTTTAAAAATAGAATTAAATTTTCATCCAAGGAAGATTCCAGTTCACTCTTCAACACCAAAATAAGAATTTTAAACTATAAAAGTTAATTTTCTGTTAAATTATCGAATTTTTAACCAAAAAGTATGACTTTTTAACAAGATTATTAAATTTTGAACCAAACAGTTGCAATTTTGTCAAAAAAAAATTAAAATTATACTAAAACTGGTGAATTTTTAAATCAAAAATACAAATTTTCATTTTTTTCAAGAAAGATAAAATTTCTTTTAAAAAAGAAGAATTTTTAATTTAAAAAGAAAAAAAATTTCAAAAAATAGTTGAATTTTCATCCAGAAAAGATTTCAGTTCTCTTTTTAATACCAAAGTATGAAACTTAACCAAAAAGTGAATTTTCTAACACCAAAATAAAAAATGTAAGCTATAAGTTAACAGGTGAATTTTAAATAAAAAATACAAATTTTCAAAAAAAGAGATGAATTTTCTTCCGAAAGGATTTCAATAGACTTTTCTACAGAAAAACACAAATTTTAAACAGAAAGTAAATTTTTAGGAAATAGTTGAATTTTCAACAAAAGAGTTGCATTTTTTCAAAGAAAGATGCAATATTTCTACTAAAAAAACTTTTAAATTAAAAACACAAATTTTTATAAAAAATATTTTTCATCCAAAAAAGATTTCAGTAGATTTATAACCAACAAAATATGAATTTTAAACAAAACATTAATATTATACGAGAAGAGCTGAATTTTTAACCCAAGAAGACGAATTTTTAACAAAACAGTTGATTTTTCAGAAAAAATGATATCTTTTTAAGGAAATTGTTAAATTTTCAAAGCAATAATAAAATGTATCACAAAAAATATAATCTTCAGGAGGAAGTTTTGTGTCTCGAACCCCCTCCCCCTTTGAACTGTTAGGTAATTTAAGTAGGGTCCCCTAGAAAAAAAAATCAAAAATTAACATTTCCTAAGAAGGGGATCAACGAGTTTTTTCTTTTACGGCTTAAAATACTCGGACGGCACCCCCAAAACATATTCAGAAAAAAAGCAGATATAAGCAAGCACTTTCAAGTCAAAATTGGTTCAGGCCAGCCATGCATTCCAAGAAAGGAGGTCCTTGAATTTATTTCTTCCAGGCAAGGGTTTATCTCCTATCAGCAGGATTCTCTCTCGCCTTTGGTTCCATGTTCACTAAGACCTACAGGGTGCACCGGATCTTCACCAGGAGCAGAAGTGGTGTCGTAAAAAATAAGGTACTACTTTTTTTCTTGTAAAATAATATTTTCTGTAAAAAGATAAATTTTGAAAAAACAAAAAACAACATTTTAAACAAAATAGTTCATGTTCGAACCAAAGCGATGAATTTTCAACTTTGTTGTGAAAAAATTATCACGAATATCTGGAAATAAGAGAACATAAAAATTGGGAAAGGATGTGACAAAATGATCACAAATGCTTTGAGGGGTACTTGGAAAAGATGAGGTGTGACAAAATTATCACAAACACCTGGGAGGAAGAGTACATAAAAATTGGAGAGGGATGTGAAGAAATTAATTCCAATATCTGGAGGAGGAGAGTACTTTGAAATGGGGAAGTGTCTGACGAAATTATCACCAATGCCTGACAAAATTATCACAAATCCTTTGAGGGTTACTTGGAAAAGATGAGGAGGTGTGACACAATTATCACAAATACCTGGAGGTAGAGTACATAAAAATTGGAGAGGGATGTGACAAAACTAACTTCAATACCTGGAGGACGAGGAGGAGGGTACTTTGAAATGAGGAAGGGTCTGACAAAATTATCACCAATGCCTGGGATAGAAAATACTTAAAATAAGGAGGGAGTGCGGTAAAATAATCATCAATCTCTCGGAGTGAGAGTACTTGGAAATTGGGAAGAGTTGTTTCAAAATTATCACCAATCCTTTGGAGGCTACTTGGAAAAGATGAGGAGGTGTTACAAAATCATCACAAATACTTGGGAGGGAGAGTATATAAAAATTGGAAGGGGATGTGACAAAATTAACTTCAATACCTGGAGGAGGAGGAGGAGGAGGAGGAGGAGGAGAAGGAGGAGAGTACTTTGAAATGAGGAAGGGTCTGACAAAATTATCGCCAATGCCTGGAATAGGAAGTACTTCAAATGAGGAGGGGGTGCGGTAAAATTATGCTGAATCTCTCGGAGTGAGAGTACTTGGAAATTGGGAATAGTTGTTTCAAAATTATCACCAATCCTTTGGGGGCTACTTGGAAAAGATGAGGTGTTACAAAATCATCACAAATACCTGGGAAGGAGAGTACGTAAAAATGAGGAGTAGTCTGACAAAATTATCACCAATCCGTTTGGGGTACCTGGAAAACAGGAGGAGGTGTGACGAAGTTATCACCAATTCCTGTTTAAGGATAATTGGAGGGTGGAGGTTACCGAATTATCATCTAATTCTTTGGAGGGTTATTTGGAAAAAGAGAAGTGAAACAACATTATCACCAATTTTTTGGGAAATTCTTGGAAGAGGGGAGGAAGTCTCACAAAATTATCATCAACACCTAGGAAGAACAATAATTCAAAATGAAGAAGGTGTGCGGCAAAATTATCACCAATACCTTTGAGGGTCAGTACTTGAAAATGAGGAGTGGGATTCACAAAATGATCACTCATCCCTGTATGAAGGTGATCGGAGGGATAGAAATGACGGACTTATCATCAATCCCTTGAGAAATTCTTGAAAAAGGGGAGTGGGTGTGACAAAATTATTACTCATGCCTAGAAGGGGAAATACTTCGAAATGTGGAGGGGAAAATTATCACCAATACTTTGAAGAAGTACTTTTAGAAAGAAGGGATCATAAATCCCTTGGCGGGGGTAGGGACATGAATATAATGACCACAAATGCCTTTCACTGGATCATCTAAACTGCAAATAATGAAAATCAATCCAGAATAAAACGTATAATTCAAGACAGAAAAGCTATCTACACAAATTAAAATTCCAGTCACTCCAATTAGAACGTAATTCTAAATTTTCCTGATTAAAAACTGAAACGAGAATCTTTTGCCAACAAAAACACAGAGTACGAATGGTAAAATAATGTTGAAAGCTGTCAGAAACCTGAGAGAACTAGGAATAAGATAATTAAATCAGAATCGCTAACAAGTCTGTTTCTCTTTATATTTGAATAAAGAGTGAACGCTGTTTGAATGTTTCAATTTCATAACGCGTATAATAAGGAGGCATTTAAAAATGATTACGGTTTCATGTGATTAAATTTAATGAATGGGACTCTGGGCGACTGTTTCGCAGAAAGCTGACAATGTTAAATACTTTCCCTTTGGGTAAACTAAATCATAATGAATACAGAGAGCAAGCGTGGAATTTAATATCACGATTACAAATTAGGTACACGTTTCCAAAAATCTAATTTTATCCTGATATTTTTTAATTAATTTATTGATTAATTAGATTCAATTGAATCGAACTTGATTCGAATTTATTTCCTGCAGCTGCTTCAGGACACTCAACTCATCAGTTTAATTTGCATTTTGCTCTTAATTGATGGACTTGTGGTTACTCTGTGGGTCAGTTTAGATCCAATGCAACGGCATCTTCGAAACCTCACTCTCGAAATTAATCCTCAGGATCGAGGAGTCGTTTATCAACCTCAAGTGAGTTCAGTTCTTCATTTACTTTTTTAGAGAAAGAAAATTTTTAATCATTTTTAAGGTGGAATGAACAACAAAGAAAAATAGTAATAATACTGATCTACAAGTGTTTCAGAGATGCTTTTGTTTTTTTGTTCCCATCGTACATTTTTCCAAGGAGGGGTAGTGAGGGGAAATCATGGGAGAAGAAGTGAAGGGAAATGAGGATAGGGAAGCAAGGGAAATGATGGAAAATTAGGGAAAGAAAAGTAAGAGAAATGAGAGGAAATGAGGGAAGGGAAAGTGGATAATATGAGGGGAAGGGCAGAGAGGATGAGTGGGGTAGGAATGTAGAGGGAGTGACGAGAAGGTAAGGGGAGGAGAAGATAGGGAAATGAGAGAAGTGGAAGTATGGGAAATTAAGGGTGGGGGAGGAAGGGAAGGGCTTGTAGGGTAGCACAGGTAAGTAGGGGAGAGGATATGGGAGAAGATGAGTGCTAAATAGGAAAGTGAGGAAAGGGAGAAATAGAGGAGGAAGAAGTTCAGGTAGGGAGGGGAAGCGAAGGTCGAAGTGCGAGGAGGGGTGGTAGGGGTTAGAGGAGAGAAAGTGTGAGAGAGGGAGGTTCGGACGACTTAATTAACGTCTTAATAGGTTACGAAACCCATTTGTGTAAGCGCACGCCGCCTACTTTGACTAATTTTTTTCAGTTGATTCGTTTTACTATTTTGTGTTTAGAAACACATAACTGTGAAAGGAAGGAATATTTAATTTATAAGATAGCAAATTCTTTGCGATTCATTAAAAATCTTTAAGGTAGTACAAAAAAATAATATTTGTGATTAGACACTCACATTTTTGAACTAAATATATTTTACATTTTACTTACTATGTTTCTTTAATTTTCTTTTTCAAGACATACCTTTTTCACTTTTTCATTTCTTGAAATACCTGGAATAAAGAAAAGGGCTTCAACCTTCTTGACTTCTAATATTAGTTTAAATACAAATTCGTTTTACTTCTTTCCCAGTAGGGTAAATGAGCAGTGGGATATCAGGGGAAGTGTGGGAAAATAGAAGGAGGGTAAGTAGGGAAAGTGAGGGGAAATGAGGGGGTGGAAGTAAGGGAAGTGAGGAAAAATTAGCGCAGTGTAAGCAGGGAAAACGAAGGGAGAGAAAGTGACGGGTGAAGTAGTAGAGGAAGCGATGAAAAATGAGGGAAGGTGAAGTAAGGGAAGTGAGGAGGAATTATGGGGGGAGTGGGGGAAGTAAGAGGCGGGAAGTAGATAAAGTGAGTTGAAGGAAAGTAGAGGAAGTCAGGGTAAATGTGCGGTGAGATAGTAGGGGAAATGAGGGGAGGAGCAGTAGAAGAAGTGAGAAGAAATTATAAAGGGGAAGATGGGGGAGTGAGGAAAAGTAGGGAAAATGATTGGTAGCAAGGGAGGGTTGTCAGGCATGTGAAGGGAGGGTAGTAAGAGATGTGAAAGGCTGGATAGTAGGGTCGTGCGGGTGAGTACGAGAGGGTAAGTGATGTCTAGTAAAGGAAAGTAGTGGAAGAGAATTAGTGAAAGGGGAGTAGTGAAAAGGAATTGTTGGCTGGGTGAGTAAGGAGAGGGGAAGTTTAAAGGAAGGGGTAGCGAAGGGTGAAGTGAGAGGAGAGGACGTAATGGAAGTAAAGGGAGATAAAGGGAATAAAAATTAGGGAATGGAGAGAAAATAAGCTGAGTGTAAGTAAAAGAAATGAAGGTGTGGAAAAGTGAGGGGAAAAGTAATAGAGGAAGCAATGGAAAATAAGGGGAGCGGAAGTGAGGGGAATCAGGGAATCAGGGGAGAGGAGGCAGTGAGGGGAGGGAAATAAATGAAGTGAGTTGAGGGAAGGTAGAGGCAGTGAGAGGAAATACGCATTGGGAGAGTAAGGTAAATGAGGGGAGGGTCTGTAGAGGAAGTGATAAGAAATTAGGAAGGGGAAGATATGGGAGTGTGGGGAAGCTCAACATGATTGAATGAATCCAAATTCAAAGGCTTCGATTTTATACGAGTTTTTATACAACAACAACAAAAAGGAAGAAATTTTCATTCTTAGGCTTACCAATTTAAAAAATTTCTCTACAGAGCCTACGAAAATGAAGAAATTTTTATTCAAAGGCTTGAAAATTTGAATAATTTCACTACAAAGCATTTAAAACTGGAAATTAATCAATTTTGCAACATAAAAATGGACCATTAACCAATTTAGAGCATTTAAAATTGATTTTTTTCCATTTAAATTGCTAAAAAAGGGTACAATGTCAAAATCATAGTCTTCAAAATAAAAAAATTCACAGATTTTAAAACTTAGAATTAAAATTTTCATTTTTTTCCTTCAAAATTAAGAGTTTCATATTTAGAGCACTGAAAATTTGGCGAATTTCTTGAATTCCTTGAATTCTCTCAAATCCTTAATTTTCTTGAATTACCTCAATTCTTAGAATATTCTGAATTCCCTGAACGCTCTGGAATCCCTGAAATATTCTAAATCCCCGGAAATACTTGAATTATATGAATTTCTGAAAAGCTCTGAATTCTCTGAAATTCTTCATTTCTCTGAATTTCCTGGATTCCTAGAATATTCTGAATTATCCAAATGCTCTGAAATCCCTGAAATTCTCTGAATTCCTAAAATTCCTTGAATTTTCTAACCGCTTTGGAATCCCTGAAATTTTCTAAATTCCGTGAGATACTTGACTTTTCTGAAAATCTCTGAATTCTCGGAAATTCTTCATTTCTTTGAATTCCCTGGATTCCTAGAATATTCTGAATGCTCCAAATGCTCTGAATCCCAGAAATTCTCTGAATTCCTGAAATCCC
>CAKNXH010084054.1:0-16789 GCA_932178445.1 Andricus quercusramuli
CAACCGCTTACTTCCCCTCACCAATTTTCCCTACTGAAACCACTTCCGTTCTCCTTATTTCCCCTCAGATCACCTGATTCTCCTTCCCTCATTTTCCCTCACATCCTTCTTCCTTCTTCCCCTTACATTCTCTTCATACCCTCCCCTCATCCCACACATTTTCCCTAATTTCTCTCCCCTTATTTCATCTCACTTCTCCTAATTTCCCTCAATTCCCCTCTCCTCATTTTCCATCACCTTATCTACTTTTCGGCCTTTCATTTCCCTTCACTTTCTCTACTTTCTGTTCCCCCATTTCCCCTATTTCCTCTTCTAACATTCCCCTCCACTTACCCCAATTTCCCTCCTCTCACCTTCTCTCACTCCCCAATTTTCTCTCCCATCGTTTCCCCTAATTTCCCTTGACTCATTTCCCTCACTTCTTTTACGGTCTCCCCTTTATTTCCCCTATTTCCTTTCCTATAATTTCCCCTGATTCCTCCTATTTTCCCTCCATTCACTTCTTCTCACTTCCCCTACTTTTAGAATTGAAAACTTAACTTTTTATCTTCAAAATTATCCAAATTTAAGAATTCTCAAAATTAAAGACATTTTAATTGTAAGTAGTTAAAATTAGATTATTTTTCATCATTAAACTTCCAAATTGAACTACCCAAAAAATTATATTCAAAATTAGATATATTGATGTCTTCCATTTTCTACACTGACCCATTTTTAAGATTATTAAAATTTTTACAATTGATTACAATTTTCAAAAAAGTTTGAAATTTGTACAGTTGTTTACCATTTTCACAATTGTTTACGATTTTTACAATTGTTTGCCATGTTTACTATTGTTTACAATTTTTGCAATTGTTGACTATTTTTACAATTTATTTTCTACAATTTGTACGATTTTTCTATTGTTTACTGTTTTACCATTTTTACAATTGCTTACCATTTTTACAAATTTTTGCAATTCTTACAATTGCTTACAATCTTTTCGAATTCTAGAATGTCTTTTAAGAACATCTTATCACATTATAACATCCCGTCTCAAGTTACGATATTTTTTCCTTTGATTCTAATTATTACTGGATGAAATCTTATATTTAAATGAAAGTTACAGATTGCTAAAAGCCAATAGAAATAAAAATTAAATAAAAATGGTATGAAAGACTATGTACCTATTTTAATTTATTATTATTAATTATATTTTATAATACTCCAAATTGAAGCGTATATTTTGATTTTATAATTGAACAATAAAAATAAAAAGCGTGTGATAAGTACTCGTAGCGCGCCATTTCTTCTGGTTATGAATAATGAATTGTTTAAAAGAATTAAAAATTCTTTTTAAAATGAAAGAACCCTAGCGGACCTTGCGTAACTGGGCACGCTAGGGCATATTTCCATTTTTTTTTATATTCATTTAAAATCTGACATGGAACTCAACACTTTTTTTTATCTTTTTACACATTTATATTTATCTATCTGTATTTATTCATGTATTAACAAATTACAAATTAAAAGCTGTTTGTGGGAACCTGACGCACAATGCGAAAAAGGATGAAAATATGCCCTAGCGGACCCAGTGAATGGAACAGTAACAATGGTCACTTTACGGTCACGCAATCCGTTCATTGGGCACGCTAGGGCCTATTTTCATCCTTTTTGATATTTATTCACAATCTGACATATTTACTCAAAACTCTTCTTCATATTTTTACATTTATATTTATTTGTCGGTATTTATTCATGTGTTGAAAAATTAGAAGATAAGAGCTGTGTGCGGCAACCGGACGCACATTGCGAAAAAGGATGAAAATATGCCCTAGCGTACGCAGTGGATGAAACAGTTACTATGGTCACTTTACGGTCACGCAATTGCATAATCGTTGAATTCACCTGGTCCGCTAGGGAAAATTTCAATTAAACTTTTTGATACAAAATGTCAGCAAGTCAATTAAGTAAAGAAACTGGAAAAGGAAAGAGAAAAATCCTTATCTTAAAGCACTCGTGAGTCCATTTAAATGTAAATTAGATTCCTTGAAAAAAAATTAATGTCTCTGAAAATAATTTCTTTTTTTTAATTTGGTTTTTGTAATACAATATCGTGTTTCGAGAATCTATAGGAGCAGAAACGAAATGAACGAATCGATTTCACGATTGCGTGACCGCAATGTGACCACACAGTGGCCTCACCATTAATTGGGCACGCTAGGGCATATTCTCATGCTTTTTCACATTTATTCACAATTTTTAATGGAACTCAACGCTCTTTTAATAATTTCAAACAATTTGTATTAATTTTCATTTAATTTAACACATGAATAAATACAAATACATAAATATAAATGTGTAAAAAGATAAAAAGAGTGTTGAGTACTAAGTAAAGTCGTAAATAAATGTGAAAAAGTATGAGAATACTTCCCAGCGGATCCAGTGAATGACACGGTCACGCGGTCCGCTAGGGAAAATTTTAATGAAACATTTTCATACAAAATGTTAGCAAGTCAATTTAGTAAAGGAAATAGGAAAGTACAGAGGAAAAAACCTATATCAAAGTACTCATGAGTCTATCTAAATGTAAATTAGGTTCCTTGGAACAAAATTAATGTCTCTGAAAGTAAATTTTCCCACTATTTTGATCTCTATCTTGTAACATATCGTGCTTTAAGCATCTAGAAGCAGAAACGGAATAGCGAACGATAAACTCTACTCTTATCCCAAGAAGTTGAAAGTCGCTATAAGAGAATTTCATTAAATCTACTTGGAATCAATATGGTCTCTTATCTTCTGTTTCAACAGGAGTATAAAGCTCTCTAGTCCTAGATTGAACAATATGGCAGCGGTTGGATGTGGCTTGGTTTACGGAGCGGTCGTTCTACTTGGGCTCGATCACGCGACTCTACCGGACAGTGATGGTTATTTCCCCATGGTCTGTACAGTAAGTATCATGAAAGGTTTTTTTTAAATCAACCGTCCAGGCTAGCTTGAACCAATTTTCACCTAAAAGTGCTTTGCCTATCCCACACAGAAAAAACAAAATGTAATCTTTACAGTGATTTCCGAGTTATATTAACTGCATAAAAATTACTTTCGAGTTACTTTTGTGCTGGGTCCGTCAGACCCTGTGTACTGTTTTAGGGTTAAAACCTAACTTTAAATAGTCTGAAGAATTTTAATTTTCTCTTTCCAGTACTAAGTCATTTAATAAGCACAACCTCACTGGGAAGGAGTTCTGAAGTTCGATTTTACAGAAGCAAACACTCGAAAAAATGAGTTTGACTACTTTTAGTCTGTCTGGCCAAGACTGTATTTTTCTACTGATTATACAGCCTCACACAAAAATTAAATTTCATATCCCTGAACAAGACCCATGCATCCCTATGTATTTTTTATCGCTGAATCCGAATTCGAGGTGAAAAAAACTCATATACCCCCAACATTTTTAGCTAGAGCCAAAAAACACCCCTAGAATGGGGTGAAAATGAGATTAAGCAACAAGCATAGGTGATGCATCTTAATCGATCGAATTATACAAATTTTCAAGTGTATAGCGCATAAAATTGATTTAAAACACCCCTCCCCATCTACCCCACCTATCCCCTAACCCAGCTAATCCATAAAAACCACATCTACCAAACGACAAGCAGGCTAACCCACCTACCCGTGGGAACAGCGAGTTTAGTCGCCTATATTTTTGAAATAATTACATCCTACACCACAAGCCTGCTAACCCACGTACCACCTAACTCACCTAACCCCTAGAAAAGAATCCTACCAAACCACAGGCAGGCTAACCCACCTACCCCTGGAAACAGCGAGTTTAGTCACCTATATTTTTGAAATAATTACATTCAGCAATACAAGCGTGCTAACCCACGTACCCCTAACTCACCTAATCCCTAGAAACGAATCCTACCAAACCACAGACAGGCTAACCCACCTACCATGGGAACATTCGTTTCCAGGGGTTAGGTGAGTTAGGGGGTACGTGGGTTAGCACGCTTGTGGTGTCGAATGTAATTATTGCAAAAAAATAGGCTAGTAAACTCGCTGTTCCCAGGGTAGGTGGGTTAGCCTGCTTGTCGTTTGGTAGAGGTGGTTTTAGGGGTTAGCTGGGTCAGGGGGTAGGTGGTGTAGGTGAGGAGGGGTGTTTCAAATCCATTTGATGCGACATACACTTGAAAATTTATATAATTCGATTGATTAAGATGCAACAACTATGCTCCTTGCTTAATCTCATTTTCACCCCATTCTAGGGGTGTTTTTTTTGGCTTATGAGAATTCTTGTATTTTTGAATCAGTATTGCCATTCATTATATGTTTTGAATTATGAATTTTGTAATCAATTTTTAGTGAATTTACTCATAAGACGCATAAGGAATTCAACTTAATCTACTTGAAAATTAACCGCAACGAAAATGCACTTCTCTTTTTTCTGTGCAGTTTCCCCGAAGTGTTCATTAATCTAGTTTTTGGTGTACACTATCAATAAGAAAAATAGATGTCGAAACGTAGATGTTTACAGTATTCGATTTTTTCAGATATCAGGCGTAAAATATTGTATCGTAAACTAAAACGTCCAAGATGTTGGACTGAAACATCCAAGATGTTCAAATCGCCAACGAGTATTAAAAAAATAATGGATTTTCATGAAACTTAGCATCTTGGGGTTTTTGGGGTCTCTGATAATGAATCTGAAGTCAGATTTTGAAAATTCAAAATGGCGGACGTTTTTTCAAAAAATAATGGATTTTGATCAATCTTAGTATCTTGGGGTTTCTGATCACGAATCTGAAGTCAGATTTCAAAAATTCGGAATGGCGGATCCAATATGGTGGACAAGATTTCAAGAAATTAATGGATTTGTATGAAACTTAGTATCTTGGGGTTTTTGGGGTCTCTGATAGTGAATCTGAAGTCAGATTTTGAAAATAAAAATTGGCGGACAAGATTTCAAAAAATTAATCGATTTTCATGAAACTTGGCACCTTGGGGTTTTTGGGGTCTCTGATCATGAATCTGAAGTCACTTCCCAATAATTCCAAATGACGGAACCAATATGGCGGTCGAGTTTTCAAAAAATACTGGATTTTCATGAAACTTGGGATCTGGGGGTTTTCGGGGTTTCTGATAACGAATCTGAAGTCAGATTTTGTTCATCAAAATGGCGGATCCAATATGGCAGACGAGTTTTCAAAAAATGAATGGATTTTCATCAAACTTGGCATCTTAAGGTTTTTGGGGTCTCTGATCACGAATCTGAAGTCAGATTTAGAAAATTCAAAATGGCGGATCCAATATGGCGGACGAGTTTTCAAAAAATAATGGATTTCCATGAAACTTGGCATCTGGAGGTTTTCGGGGTCTCTGATAACGAATCTGAAGTCAGATTTGAAAAATTCAAAATGGCAAATACAATATGGCCGAAGAGTTTGAAAAAAATTATGGATTTCCATGAAACTTGGCATCTAGGGGTTTTTGAGGTATCTGATAACGAATCTGAAGTCAGATATCAAAAATTCGAAATAGCGGACAAGTTTCAAAAAAAATCCATGGATTTTCATGAAACTTGGTATCTGGGGATTTTTTATGTCTCTGATAACGAATCTAAAGTTAGACTTTGAAAATTCAAAATGTCGGATTCAACATGGTTTTTAAATGTTGAAAAAATTGTTGGGGTTTTTGGGTTTGCTGACTATGAATCCGGAGCCAGATTAGCAAAATCGAAAATGGCGGATCCAATAGGGTGGGCGAGTTTTCAAAAAATTGTTGTTCTTTCATGAAACTTGGCATCTAGGAGTGTTCGGGGTTGTTAATTTTAAAAGTTCGGTTGAAATTGAAAACTTCGATTTCAATTTGGCTGTGAAAAATGTAGTTTAGTATAAAAGTTGCGTCTTCAATGCTTCACCAGCTTAATTCGCCATATTGGATCCTGCAATATGAATTTCTGAAACTGACTTCAGATTTGTAATCAGAAGCCCCAAAAAACCAAAAATGCCATGCTTCAAGAAAATCCATACATTTTTGAAAAACACTTCCGCCATATTGAATCAGCCATCTTGAACTTCAGAAGTCTGATAGCACATTTGTAATCAGCAACCCAAAAGAATGCAAATATTTGGTTGAAAATGAACTATTTTTGCTGGAAACTCTACAACTTTATTGTTCAACAAATTGGTAGGAAATTTTTTAATTTCTTGAAAAAGAAAGCTTCTTTGTTTGAAAATTGATCTTATTGGTATAAAATTCTTATATTTGATTAAAAATACAATTATTCATTAAAAATTAACATTTTGGTTAGAACTTCATATTTTCGGGTAGAAAATTTGACTTTTTTTTATATATAATTCATCTTTTTTCATGAAAAATCAATCTATTTTGTTGGAAATTATCATTTTCAGGCTGAAAATACATCTCTTTTCGTAGGAATTGTATGCTTTTCAGTTAAAAATGCAACTATTTGATTCTCTGTAATTTTTAATCAGTAAAAGTTTTTACTAATAAAAATATAATAACTGAATTCTAGCTACAAGTCAGTTATTTTTTAATAATAAATCAGAAAAACTTACTAATTTATCAGCGAAAATAACTGATTTCTAGCTAGAATTCAGTCACTGATTGAACTGGTAAAAACTTTCACTGATTTATATCTACAGATTAAAAAATTAATCTGTTTTGGTTAAGGTTCTAAAAATTTTGTTAAAAGTTTGTTGGTTGGATTCAACTGTTTTTGAATTCAAATTATAATCATTTGTTGTTTAAATAGCAACTATCCCATACATTTTTCGTTGTTAATTTTTCTTTTTTGATTGAAAATTCCTCTACTTACTAAAAGATTAACTACTTTGTTAAAATTTCATTTTTCTGTTGAAAATTCATCATTTTAGTTCAAAATTCATCTCTTGCAGAAAATTCTTCCGATTGGTTGAAAAATTACCTTTTGAAATGAAAATTCAACTCCTTGGTTGGAAACTTATCTATTCTAAAGTATCATTTAAGCCCTTCAACATGAGTACATATACCGCCAAATGACTGGAAGTTTGACCAGGGGAGAGGAAAACTGCAGAAAACCCCCTTCCGAGTTCAGCCGGTTTTTCGAAAGTCGAGTTTAAGTTGAACTTAATTTATACTTGAGACATATAAATACTTTTTTAAATGGATTTTTGCGTTTTCTAAAAAAATGAAGGGATTCCAATGGATTTCAAAAGATATAAAAAATTTCAAGAGATTTCAAGGAATTTTGAAACATTTCAAGAGATTTTAGAGGATTTTGAAGATTTTCAAACATTTTCTGGTGTTTTATGAAATTTCGAAGGATTTCAAGATGTTTTAAATAATTTTGTAGGATTTTCAAAGCTTTCAGAATATATCTAGTAAACTTCAGAAAATAAATAAAATTAAATGAAATTTCGAGGAATTCCTAGAATTTCCAAAAATTTCAGGGGATTTTTAGGCATTTTAAGGAATTTTACAATATTTAAAGGACTATTAGAAATCTCCAAGGATTTTCAGGGATTTCAAAGATTTCTAAGGATTTAAATGATTTTTTTTTAACTTTAATGAAAAAGATTCATTTAATTTATATTCAAGGGATTTTAAATTATTTATAACTTTTAAAATGGATTTTGGCGTTTTCCAAAGATTCCAGGGGATTCCAAAGGACTTCAAAATATATAAAAAAAATTTTAAAGATTTCAAAGAATTTCTAAACATCCCGCGCGATTTTAGAAGATTTCATTCATTTCTAAACATTTCCGAATATTTCAAGAGATTCCAAAGGATTTGAAAAAATTAAAAAAATTTCAAGGAATTTCAAAGAAATTGGTCAGATTTCCAAAGATTGCAAGATAATTCTTGCGAACCTTAAAAAATTGATAAAATAGAATGAAATTTTAAGGGATTCCTAGTGATTCAAAAGATTTCAAGGGATTTTTGGATATTCCAAGAAAATTCAGAAGACTTAAAGGACTTCGATAAATCTCCAAAGATTTTCAGGCATTTCAAAAATTGTGTAGGATTTCCAAAATATTTAGATAATTGTAGTCAATTTTGGAAAAATAAATTATATGGAATTTCAGGGGATTCCTAGTGATTAAAAATTTTTTAAAGGATTTTAATATATCTCAAGAAATTTCAAAAGATTGAAAAGACTTTCATAAATTTCCAAGGATTTTCAGGGATTTCAAAGATTTCTAGGGAATTTATAAATTTTGTTCAGAACTTTAATGAATGAGATTAATTTAATTTATATTCAAGGGATTTCAAAAATATATAACTCTTTTTTAATGGGTTTTCACGTTTTCCAAGGATTTCAGGTGATTCTGAGGGTATCAAAATATTAAAAAAATGTTGGAAGATCTCAAAGAATTTCAAAACATTTCACACGATTTTAGAGGATTTTAATCATTTTCAAATATTTCGTGCTATTTAAAAAAAATCTCAAGGCATTTCAAAGAATTTAGTATAATTTCCAAAATCTTTAGATAATTTTAGTCAATTTTGGAAAATGAATTAAATGGAATTTCAAGGGATTCCTAGTGGTTTTTAAATTTTTGAAGGATTTTTAGGTATTTCAAGAAATTTCACAGGATTTAAAGGACCTGAATAATTCTCCAAGGATTTTCAGGGATTTCAAAGATTTTTTGGATTTAAATAATTTTTTTAGAATTTTGATGAATAAGATTAGTTCATATTCAAGGGTTTTTAAATGATTCATACCTCCTTTTTTCAATGGATTTTTGCGTTTTCTTAAAAACTTCAGGGTGTTCTAAAGGATTTCGAAAGATGTAAAAAATGTCAAGTGATTACAAGAAATTTCGAAATATTTTATGCGATTTTAAAAGATTTTAATCATTCATAAACATTTTTAAATATTCTAAGAAATTCCAAAGAATATAAAGAAATTGAAAGAATTTCAAGCAATTTCAAAGAAATTGGTCAGATTTCCAAATATTTCAAGATAATTCTTGTGAATTTTGAAAAATAAATAAAGATCAAATTAAATCACAAGGGATTACAAAGTACTCGAATTTTCAACAAAATAATTGAATTATTAACATGATAGGTGAATTTTCAACCTAGGAATATGCATTCCAAACAAAAAGTGTCATAGTTTATATTTCAATCGAAAAACATGAAATTTATACAAAAAAAAAAGTTTTTTAAAACCAAAAAGACGAATTTTGGACAAATAAATATTTTTCACTAAAGAAACAAAATTTTACATGCAAAAAAAGTTTTTTCAATCCAGAAAGACGAATTTACAACAAATTAATATTTTTCACTAAAGAAAGAGAAATTTCAACTAAAAAAATAAATTTAAAAAATGGAGAAGTTTCATTATCAGTTAAAAAATTAATTTAAAAAAAATACTTTTCCGCTAAACAGTTACATTTTTAAACATAGACATAAGCCTTCAGTCAGCAAAAATAAATTTTTAACAATGTAGTTTAACTTCTACACAAGTAGTTGAATTTTTAATTTAAAAATATCAAATTCCAAAAAATTAGTTAAACTTTCAACCAAAGAGATGAATTTTCAACTGAAAATATAACTCTTAAAAAAATGATTTCTTAACAAAGTGATTCAACCAAATCTTCATATAAATAAGAAATTTCTGCCAAAAGCGGATGAATTTATAAACCAAAAACATAAATTTATAAAACAGTTGAACTTTCTGTCAAAAAAGATTTTAGTTGACTTTTTACGATCAAAGTATGAATTTTTAACCAAGAAATAAGTTTCAAGGAGAACATTGAATTTTCAATTCAAAAAGGCGAATTTTCACCCAAAAAGGATGACATTTTGACAAAATTGTTGAATTCTCTACCCAATAGTTGCATTTTTATCCAAAAAAGATGAAATTTCTCTCAAAACAGATAACTTTTCATCTAAAAAGAAAACCAATTTTTTATAAGTAGTTGAATTTTCATCCAGAAAAGATACAATTTCTCTTAAAACAGATAAATTTTTAATAAAAAAATAAAAGAATGTAGTTGAATTTTCATCCAGAAAAGATTTCAGTTATGTTTTTAACACCAAAAAATGAAATTTAACCAAAAAGTGAATTTTCTACAAAATAGTTAAATTTTCAACGAAACAGCAGAATTTTCCATCCAAAGTATGACTTTTCAACAAAATTGTGAAATTTTAAGCTAAACATTGCATTTTTATCGAAGAAAGGTGTCATGTCTGCTGAAGCAGGTGAATTTTAAAATCAGAAAGACAAATTTTTTAAACAAGAGTTCAATTTTCAACAAAACAGTTGCATCTTTATTTCAGAAAGATGAAATATTTCTTTTAAAAGAGATGAGTTTAAAAAAAAACTTTAAAAATAGAATTAAATTTTCATCCAAGGAAGATTCCAGTTCACTCTTCAACACCAAAATAAGAATTTTAAACTATAAAAGTTAATTTTCTGTTAAATTATCGAATTTTTAACCAAAAAGTATGACTTTTTAACAAGATTATTAAATTTTGAACCAAACAGTTGCAATTTTGTCAAAAAAAAATTAAAATTATACTAAAACTGGTGAATTTTTAAATCAAAAATACAAATTTTCATTTTTTTCAAGAAAGATAAAATTTCTTTTAAAAAAGAAGAATTTTTAATTTAAAAAGAAAAAAAATTTCAAAAAATAGTTGAATTTTCATCCAGAAAAGATTTCAGTTCTCTTTTTAATACCAAAGTATGAAACTTAACCAAAAAGTGAATTTTCTAACACCAAATTAAAAAATATAAGCTATAAGTTTTAAATAAAAAATACAAATTTTCAAAAAAAGAGATGAATTTTCTTCCGAAAGGATTTCAATAGACTTTTCTACAGAAAAACACAAATTTTAAACAGAAAGTAAATTTTTAGGAAATAGTTGAATTTTCAACAAAAGAGTTGCATTTTTTCAAAGAAAGATGCAATATTTCTACTAAAAAAACTTTTAAATTAAAAACACAAATTTTTATAAAAAATATTTTTCATCCAAAAAAGATTTCAGTAGATTTATAACCAACAAAATATGAATTTTAAACAAAACATTAATATTATACGAGAAGAGCTGAATTTTTAACCCAAGAAGACGAATTTTTAACAAAACAGTTGATTTTTCAGAAAAAATGATATCTTTTTAAGGAAATTGTTAAATTTTCAAAGCAATAATAAAATGTATCACAAAAAATATAATCTTCAGGAGGAAGTTTTGTGTCTCGAACCCCCTCCCCCTTTGAACTGTTAGGTAATTTAAGTAGGGTCCCCTAGAAAAAAAAATCAAAAATTAACATTTCCTAAGAAGGGGATCAACGAGTTTTTTCTTTTACGGCTTAAAATACTCGGACGGCACCCCCAAAACATATTCAGAAAAAAAGCAGATATAAGCAAGCACTTTCAAGTCAAAATTGGTTCAGGCCAGCCATGCATTCCAAGAAAGGAGGTCCTTGAATTTATTTCTTCCAGGCAAGGGTTTATCTCCTATCAGCAGGATTCTCTCTCGCCTTTGGTTCCATGTTCACTAAGACCTACAGGGTGCACCGGATCTTCACCAGGAGCAGAAGTGGTGTCGTAAAAAATAAGGTACTACTTTTTTTCTTGTAAAATAATATTTTCTGTAAAAAGATAAATTTTGAAAAAACAAAAAACAACATTTTAAACAAAATAGTTCATGTTCGAACCAAAGCGATGAATTTTCAACTTTGTTGTGAAAAAATTATCACGAATATCTGGAAATAAGAGAACATAAAAATTGGGAAAGGATGTGACAAAATGATCACAAATGCTTTGAGGGGTACTTGGAAAAGATGAGGTGTGACAAAATTATCACAAACACCTGGGAGGAAGAGTACATAAAAATTGGAGAGGGATGTGAAGAAATTAATTCCAATATCTGGAGGAGGAGAGTACTTTGAAATGGGGAAGTGTCTGACGAAATTATCACCAATGCCTGACAAAATTATCACAAATCCTTTGAGGGTTACTTGGAAAAGATGAGGAGGTGTGACACAATTATCACAAATACCTGGAGGTAGAGTACATAAAAATTGGAGAGGGATGTGACAAAACTAACTTCAATACCTGGAGGACGAGGAGGAGGGTACTTTGAAATGAGGAAGGGTCTGACAAAATTATCACCAATGCCTGGGATAGAAAATACTTAAAATAAGGAGGGAGTGCGGTAAAATAATCATCAATCTCTCGGAGTGAGAGTACTTGGAAATTGGGAAGAGTTGTTTCAAAATTATCACCAATCCTTTGGAGGCTACTTGGAAAAGATGAGGAGGTGTTACAAAATCATCACAAATACTTGGGAGGGAGAGTATATAAAAATTGGAAGGGGATGTGACAAAATTAACTTCAATACCTGGAGGAGGAGGAGGAGGAGGAGGAGGAGGAGAAGGAGGAGAGTACTTTGAAATGAGGAAGGGTCTGACAAAATTATCGCCAATGCCTGGAATAGGAAGTACTTCAAATGAGGAGGGGGTGCGGTAAAATTATGCTGAATCTCTCGGAGTGAGAGTACTTGGAAATTGGGAATAGTTGTTTCAAAATTATCACCAATCCTTTGGGGGCTACTTGGAAAAGATGAGGTGTTACAAAATCATCACAAATACCTGGGAAGGAGAGTACGTAAAAATGAGGAGTAGTCTGACAAAATTATCACCAATCCGTTTGGGGTACCTGGAAAACAGGAGGAGGTGTGACGAAGTTATCACCAATTCCTGTTTAAGGATAATTGGAGGGTGGAGGTTACCGAATTATCATCTAATTCTTTGGAGGGTTATTTGGAAAAAGAGAAGTGAAACAACATTATCACCAATTTTTTGGGAAATTCTTGAAAGAGGGGAGGAAGTCTCACAAAATTATCATCAACACCTAGGAAGAAGAATAATTCAAAATGAAGAAGGTGTGCGGCAAAATTATCACCAATACCTTTGAGGGTCAGTACTTGAAAATGAGGAGTGGGATTCACAAAATGATCACTCATCCCTGTATGAAGGTGATCGGAGGGATAGAAATGACGGACTTATCATCAATCCCTTGAGAAATTCTTGAAAAAGGGGAGTGGGTGTGACAAAATTATTACTCATGCCTAGAAGGGGAAATACTTCGAAATGTGGAGGGGAAAATTATCACCAATACTTTGAAGAAGTACTTTTAGAAAGAAGGGATCATAAATCCCTTGGCGGGGGTAGGGACATGAATATAATGACCACAAATGCCTTTCACTGGATCATCTAAACTGCAAATAATGAAAATCAATCCAGAATAAAACGTATAATTCAAGACAGAAAAGCTATCTACACAAATTAAAATTCCAGTCACTCCAATTAGAACGTAATTCTATATTTTCCTGATTAAAAACTGAAACGAGAATCTTTTGCCAACAAAAACACAGAGTACGAATGGTAAAATAATGTTGAAAGCTGTCAGAAACCTGAGAGAACTAGGAATAAGATAATTAAATCAGAATCGCTAACAAGTCTGTTTCTCTTTATATTTGAATAAAGAGTGAACGCTGCTTGAATGTTTCAATTTCATAACGCGTATAATAAGGAGGCATTTAAAAATGATTACGGTTTCATGTGATTAAATTTAATGAATGGGACTCTGGGCGACTGTTTCGCAGAAAGCTGACAATGTTAAATACTTTCCCTTTGGGTAAACTAAATCATAATGAATACAGAGAGCAAGCGTGGAATTTAATATCACGATTACAAATTAGGTACACGTTTCCAAAAATCTAATTTTATCCTGATATTTTTTAATTAATTTATTGATTAATTAGATTCAATTGAATCGAACTTGATTCGAATTTATTTCCTGCAGCTGCTTCAGGACACTCAACTCATCAGTTTAATTTGCATTTTGCTCTTAATTGATGGACTTGTGGTTACTCTGTGGGTCAGTTTAGATCCAATGCAACGGCATCTTCGAAACCTCACTCTCGAAATTAATCCTCAGGATCGAGGAGTCGTTTATCAACCTCAAGTGAGTTCAGTTCTTCATTTACTTTTTTAGAGAAAGAAAATTTTTAATCATTTTTAAGGTGGAATGAACAACAAAGAAAAATAGTAATAATACTGATCTACAAGTGTTTCAGAGATGCTTTTGTTTTTTTGTTCCCATCGTACATTTTTCCAAGGAGGGGTAGTGAGGGGAAATCATGGGAGAAGAAGTGAAGGGAAATGAGGATAGGGAAGCAAGGGAAATGATGGAAAATTAGGGAAAGAAAAGTAAGAGAAATGAGAGGAAATGAGGGAAGCGAAAGTGGATAATATGAGGGGAAGGGCAGAGAGGATGAGTGGGGTAGGAATGTAGAGGGAGTGACGAGAAGGTAAGGGGAGGAGAAGATAGAGAAATGAGAGAAGTGGAAGTATGGGAAATTAAGGGTGGGGGAGGAAGGGAAGGGCTTGTAGGGTAGCACAGGTAAGTAGGGGAGAGGATATGGGAGAAGATGAGTGCTAAATAGGAAAGTGAGGAAAGGGAGAAATAGAGGAGGAAGAAGTTCAGGTAGGGAGGGGAAGCGAAGGTCGAAGTGCGAGGAGGGGTGGTAGGGGTTAGAGGAGAGAAAGTGTGAGAGAGGGAGGTTCGGACGACTTAATTAACGTCTTAATAGGTTACGAAACCCATTTGTGTAAGCGCATGCCGCCTACTTTGACTAATTTTTTTTCAGTTGGTTCGTTTTACTATTTTGTGTTTAGAAACACACAACTGTGAAAGGAAGGAATATTTAATTTATAAGATAGCAAATTCTTTGCGATTCATTAAAAATCTTTAAGGTAGTACAAAAAAATAATATTTGTGATTAGACACTCACATTTTTGAACTAAATATATTTTACATTTTACTTACTATGTTTCTTTAATTTTCTTTTTCAAGACATACCTTTTTCACTTTTTCATTTCTTGAAATACCTGGAATAAAGAAAAGGGCTTCAACCTTCTTGACTTCTAATATTAGTTTAAATACAAATTCGTTTTACTTCTTTCCCAGTAGGGTAAATGAGCAGTGGGATATCAGGGGAAGTGTGGGAAAATAGAAGGAGGGTAAGTAGGGAAAGTGAGGGGAAATGAGGGGGTGGAAGTAAGGGAAGTGAGGAAAAATTAGCGCAGTGTAAGCAGGGAAAATAAAGGGAGTGAAAGTGACGGGTGAAGTAGTAGAGGAAGCGATGAAAAATGAGGGAAGGTGAAGTAAGGGAAGTGAGGAGGGATTATGGGGGGGAGTGGGGGAAGTAAGAGGCAGGAAGTAGATAAAGTGAGTTGAGGGAAAGTAGAGGAAGTCAGGGGAAATATGCGGTGAGACAGTAGGGGGAATGAGGGGAGGAGCAGTAGAAGAAGTGAGAAGAAATTATAAAGGGGAAGATGGGGGAGTGAGGAAAAGTAGGGAAAATGATTGGGAGCAAGGGAGGGTTGTCAGGAATGTGAAGGGAGGGTAGTAAGAGATGTGAAAGGCTGGATAGTAGGGTCGTGCGGGTGAGTACGAGAGAGTAAGTGATGTCTAGTAAAGGAAAGTAGTGGAAGAGAATTAGTGAAAGGGGAGTAGTGAAAAGGAATTGTTGGCTGGGTGAGTAAGGAGAGGGGAAGTTTAAAGGAAGGGGTAGCGAAGGGTGAAGTGAGAGGAGAGGACGTAATGGAAGTAAAGGGAGATAAAGGGAATAAAAATTAGGGAATGGAGAGAAAATAAGCTGAGTGTAAGTAAAAGAAATTAAGGTGTGGAAAACTGAGGGGAAAAGTAATAGAGGAAGCAACGGAAAATAAGGGGAGCGGAAGTGAGGGGAATCAGGGAATCAGGGGAGTGGAGGCAGTGAGGGGAGGGAAATAAATGAAGTGAGTTGAGGGAAGGTAGAGGCAGTGAGAGGAAATAAGCGTTGGGAGAGTAAGGTAAATGAGGGGAGGGTCTGTAGAGGAAGTCATAAGAAATTAGGAAGAGGAAGATATGGGAGTGTGGGGAAGCTCAACATAATATAATTAATCCAAATTCAAAGTCTTCGATTTCATACGAGTTTTTATACAACAACAACAAAAAGGGAGAAAGTTTTATTCTTAGGCTTAACAATTCAAACAATTTCTCTACAAAGCCTATGAAAATGAAGAAATTTTTATTCAAAGGCTTGAAAATTTGAATAATTTCACTACAAAGCATTTAAAACTGGAAATTAATCAATTTTGCAACATAAAAATGGACCATTAACCAATTTAGAGCATTTAAAATTGATTTTTTTCCATTTAAATTGCTAAAAAAGGGTACAATGTCAAAATCATAGTCTTCAAAATAAAAAAATTCACAGATTTTAAAACTTAGAATTAAAATTTTCATTTTTTTCCTTCAAAATTAAGAGTTTCATATTTAGAGCACTGAAAATTTGGCGAATTTCTTGAATTCCTTGAATTCTCTCAAATCCTTAATTTTCTTGAATTACCTCAATTCTTAGAATATTCTGAATTCCCTGAACGCTCTGGAATCCCTGAAATATTCTAAATCCCCGGAAATACTTGAATTATATGAATTTCTGAAAAGCTCTGAATTCTCTGAAATTCTTCATTTCTCTGAATTTCCTGGATTCCTAGAATATTCTGAATTATCCAAATGCTCTGAAATCCCTGAAATTCTCTGAATTCCTAAAATTCCTTGAATTTTCTAACCGCTTTGGAATCCCTGAAATTTTCTAAATTCCGTGAGATACTTGACTTTTCTGAAAATCTCTGAATTCTCGGAAATTCTTCATTTCTTTGAATTCCCTGGATTCCTAGAATATTCTGAATGCTCCAAATGCTCTGAATCCCAGAAATTCTCTGAATTCCTGAAATCCC
>CAKNXH010084059.1:0-16490 GCA_932178445.1 Andricus quercusramuli
AAATTTCGGTAAAAATATCCCCTTTTCCAGCTTCTAGTCATGCCCAAAAAATTCGGCTATTTGTAACGAAATTTCGGTAAAAATAGCCCCTTTTCCAGCTTCAGTCATACCGAAAAAATTCGGCTATTTGTAACGAAATTTCGGTAAACATAGCCCCTTTTCCAGCTTTATTTGTACCGAAAAAATCCGGCTATTTGTAACGAAATTTCGGCAAAAATAGCCCCTTTTCCAGCTTTAGTTGTACCGAAAAAATCCGGTTATTTGTACCGGGATTTTGTTACGCGTATTTTCGACCGGCAGAGAGTCATTTCGACAGACAGAGAGTTTAATAAAATTAATAAATAAATAATATTTACATTTGATAATATTTTTCTTTCAAATATTTCTTAACAGGGACGAAACTATACATGACGCCGCACGAGAAAAGGGACCTTAAGGCCATGTTATGAGTGGGTCACGTGACAAGATTCCTACCTTACCGACACTTTTTTTATTTCCTAGCTTATTTTATCCCGAATCGCTACATCGAGTTGAAAATTTGGGATACTAGATAAGAAACACTAAAAAAGGTGGGTCTCGTCCTGAATTTTTATAATTAAAAAAAAAAGTTTTTTTTGTAAATAATTTTTTTTGCTTATTGATGATTATTAAATTTTAGGACCAGACTCACCTTTCTTAGTTCTTCTTATTTATTATCCCAAAGTTTTAACTCGATGTGGCTATTCGCGTGAAATTAAGTTAGAAAATTAAAAAAAAGTATCGGTAAGGTAGGAATCCGGTCACGCGACCCACTCATCACATGGCCTTAAGGTCCCTTTTCTGATGCAGCGCACAGTGGGGCTAAAAAAGCGTCCGTGGACAAACTGATTTTCAGAAGACAATTATTATCCGATTTCACTTTTTTCCCAAATGAAAGCTAACAAAATTTCGCATCGAAATGCCATGGCCGATTTTCAAATTTTTGCTCATTTTTTTCTTTATTTAATAACAAGAATGAAAAAAAGAAAATGTTTGCCTTTTGAAGTATACCGGTTTGAAAAATATTCTTTGGTCCAATCAAAAATACCTGGAAAACTGGAAGCAACTATCCAAAAAAGATATCCAATAGCAATGCAAATTTTAAAAAAATTATTGAATTTGTTATAAACAAATAAGTGAAAGAAAATGGTTTTGTGGGGATTGGCGGTGATTCGTCACTTGATTGGCACTACATTTGAACAATTCATGGACAAAAACAGTTTTTCAATTGAATTGATGAAAGTTAATGTATAATTTGTTATTTTAAAATGAATTTTTATAAACAAATATCCATATCAGGTATTTTTGATGGAATAAATAAAGTTTTTTCTATGAAATCGATCATATATTACTTAGAAATAAATCCTAAGTACTATATTTTGTCACCAAGTAAAAGTTATTAATTTTTTAAACTACCTTAATTAACAAATTCACTATTTGGCTATTTTTGGAGGTACAAACCTGATTTTTTCGAAGCAATTAACTGTGAATAACTAACTTCTAAATTTTTAGGAACATTTTGATGACAGTTAATAATTTATTATTGTGAAACAATTGTTTAAACAAATTTTGATCATTTTATGTATTTATCAATAAAATACCGCCTTTTGGCATGAAATTATTAGCCTGTTATTAAGCAATGATTTTTTTTAATGAATCTATAACATTTGATAATTGTTTAATCAAACTTAATTAACAAATTCATTATTTGGCTATTTTTCAGAATTTAAATTTTTTTGTAATCAACTATTAATTTCACCTGTGAAATACTTGTAAAAATCTTATATCATATACCGTGTATGGCTACGTTAATTAAATTGTTGATCAAAATAAAAATAATAAATCGTTATCGAACTATCAAAAAAAGTTTGAAAATGTGTTATTTTTGAGTATTTAAATTTGTTTTTTGTGTAATCAACAAAAAACAAGTTTAAATACTGAAAAATAGCCAAATAATGCATTTGTTAATTAAGTTTGATTAAACAATTATCAAGTATTATTGATTCATAGCAAAAAATCATTGCTGAATCACTGGCTGTTAATTCCGTACAAAAAAAGCGATATTTTATTTATAAATACATACGATTATAAACATTTGTTTAAACAATTAATGTCTACAAGAATAAATTGTTTACTGCCATCAGAATGTTCTCAAAAATTTTGAATTTATTTATTTACAGTTGATTGCATCGAAAAAATCAAGTTTGTGCTTCGAAAAATAGCCAAATTATTTTATTATTATTTATTAACTTTTATTAATTCAACTAAAAAACTCTTTTTGTCCATAAATTGTTCAAATTTAGCGCAAATCAAGTGACGAATCGCCGCCAATCCCCACGAAACCATTTTCATTCACTTGTTTATAACAAATTCAATAACTTTTTTAACATTTACATTGCTATTGGACATCTTTTTTGGATAATTGCTTTCAGTTTCCTAGGTATTTTTGATTAAATCAAAGAATTTGTCTAAAACCGGTATACTTCAAAAGTCAAAAATGTTCTTTTTTTCATTTTTGTTACTAAAAAAAAAAAAAATATTTGAAAATCGGCTATGGCAGTTCGAAGCGAAATTTTATTATCTTTCATTTTAAAAAATCAAAATCGGATAATAATTGTCTTCTGAAATCCTGAAGTCCTTATTTCTTTCACGTGAAATATGCAGTTTAAAAAATTGTCGAAATTGCTGAACGTAATAAAACATTATTTTTAAAGGAATTCAAGCGCCTTTTTTATTTTCACGCGTGCACGGCTCTGTATTAAATTTTTTTTAACTTACAAGAAATTTGATTAACATTATTTTCGCTTCGCGTTCCCCATCATTTAGGTATCACAGAAAGGTGACATAATTTCGTCTATTGCACCCCATTGCCTGCAATTTAAATTTAAATAAATTATCTCTGCTTAGATCAGATTTCACGAGTCTCGCTAAAGAATCGATTGGTTGGAAAATCGCTATCTTCACCGTTTTTATTTTTTTAGATTTAAATTGATTTTATAATTTAATTTTTCCACATTCCAAAGAAATTAATTTCATAAAAGATTTTAGTAATAATGAGATTTCCAATTTTTTTCTAGATTTGGATGTCCAAAAAATTATTAACTCAGATCGGCCGTTGGTGCCGAGAATTTTGTTTATAATTAAAAAAAAAAATTTTTAGAATTTTTTCTCTTGACGGGAATTTTGCTTTGTTGATTTTCAATAATAATATTATTTAAACTTTCATGACTTTTAATTGCATTTGTCGATAGGTTTCTTGAAAAAATAGTTTAAACTTTAAATTATTTTGCAGCACAATCTTCGTGTGATAAAATATAAACAATTTAAAAATCTATCATTGAACAAATTTTTAAATTTTGGGTTTTAAAAAATATTTGAAACAAGAATTAATAATTTCGAATTGAAAACGTTTTAAATCGATCAATTTTAGATCGATTGAAATTTTGCAAAATTGAAAAACTTCAGGCTAAAATTTGGAAATTTGGATAAATTCATTCGAAAGGATTTGAAATTTTATAATTTTTAATTTGAAGCTTTCGAAATTATATAATTTGATCTCAAGTTGAAGAATCTCGAAACTGACTGATTTTAGATTGAAAAATCAAAAAGAGAAAAATATCAAAACGTTAAAATTGAATATTTTCAAACTAGAATTATGAAAATTGGATCATTGAACATTTACAGGAATTAAAATTGAAATTATAAAAAAAGTTAGTAGTTTAATTTTCAACTGAATAAAACCATTTTCAACTTGAGATACAAATAAATTTTCAACCAAAAATTAAATAGTTACATCTTCAGCTCAAAAAATTAATTTTTAACCAAAAAAAATGTCCATGAACTAGATCAATTTTCTACAAAAAAAATTTCTACGACCTAGAATTATTCTTAACTAAAGAGATGAATTATCAAGTATAAAAAGGTACTTTCTAACCAATAATAAAATAGTTAAATTTTCAAGCAAAAGGCAACTAATTTTCATTCAAATAGTTCAATTTTCAACCAAAGAGATTAATTTTAATCAAATGGTTGAATTTTCAACTAAAAAAAATACAAAATTTCAACAAAAAATGGAATAGTTAAATTTTTATTCAAAATAATTAATTATTAATTACAAATAAAAATTGAATTAAAAAAAATAATTCAATTTTTTAACTAGAAAATTCATTTTCAACTAAAAAAGATCATTTTTCTCCCAAAAATAGTTAAATTTTGAAGCAAGAAACAACTAATTTTCATTTTAAAAGTTCTATTTTCAACCAAAAAGATGAATTTCAACCAAAAAAATGAATTTCAACCAAAGATGGAATAGTTAAATTTTCAGTTAAAAGAATTTATTTTCAATTATCAAAGGAATTGAATTTTTAACAAAAAAGTTCAATTTTCTAAATTAAAAATTCATTTTCCACTAGAAAAGGTAAATTTTCAACCAAAAATAATGCAGTTTCATTTCCAGTTGAAAATTAATTTTGAACAAAAACAAAAAGATTTTTAACGAAATACTTTAATTTTTTACTAGAGAAATGAATTTTCAAATACAGAAGAGAAATTTTCAACCAAAAATCGAATAGTTAAATTTTCAACAAAAAAACAACAATTTTTTTTTCATTTCAATTTTCATTTGAAAATATGAATTTTCAACTAAATGGTTGAATTATGGATTAAAAATGGTAAATTTTTTACCAAAAATAGAATAGCTACATTTTCAGTTTCAGAAACCAATTTTTAACTACAACGAAGAATTTGCAACAAAATAGTTCAATTTTCAACATAATAAAAGCGTTTATAACTAAAAAAAGATACATTTTCAAACAAAAATGGCATTTTTTTAGTTATCAAAATTAATGTTTAACAAAAAAACGCATTTTCAACAAAATAGTTCAGTTTTTAACTAAAGAAATGAATTTTTAACTGAAAAAGATACATTTTTAACCAACTATGTAATATTGGAATTTTCATTTAATTAATTTTTAACCAAAAAACGAATTTTCAAGAAAATAGTTAAATTTTTAAAGAACGAGAAGAATCTTTTCAACCTAGTAAAATGACATTTCAGTTAAGTATTTCAACTTTCAACCAAGCAGTTGAATTCTCAACCAAAAAAGAATTAAATTTTTAATCGAAAGCACTTTAATTCAACTTTTGTTAAATCAGAAAATATTTTTTCATAATATTTTTCCCGATTGGTTTCCTACAATAAAGTTTAATTTTTAATATGAAAATATAGCATTTGTTAGTTTTCTCCATAAAAAATAGAAGACTTACACTTTTCATTTGTTTTATGAATAAAATAGAAACATTTACTACTAAATAGTATGAAACATGACATTTTTAATTTATCCAATTTGAATTTTCGCGCCTTAACTGTTTTAACTAAACCTAACCAAGCCAATTCAGACGTTCCCAAATTGATAGTTCATAATACTTAAGGAGGGTTAAATTAGAATCTAGAATCAGTTAAGGCTCTAACTGGTTTTAGATTCTGGTTAAAACCCCCTTGAATAATTAAAACTATCAATCGAGAAATGTCCGAATTTACCCCCACGTGACCGTATTTACCCCGTTTGATGGTACCCCGTGTCTCAAATCTCCCTAAGGGATCTCTGGATAAAGTAAATGAATGAATTCAAAGATTATTATTAATAATAATTTCTAAACAGTTTTTGCATATAGAAATAAAAAAAAAATCAGTTTTTTCCAAGCAATCGATTCCGATGTGGGTTTAGAGTTTTATTTGTTAGAGTAGGAACAATATACTTCGCCTAAAAATACTAGGAGCTGCCTTTCCATATTTGAGCTGCACCGAATATGCCTGTTGGACAGCTATGACAGCGCCACTAATTTGTAACTATTGGGAATAATTATTAATTTTAATTAAATATTAATGAGAAATCTTATACTAAATAATTAATTTCAGACCTTAGTATAAATTTTTTCATTAATTGTATATTACATCACAAGCAGGTGAAACTATGGCTGAAAGCAATAGTATGTATGTTTTCAGTGGCCAAAGATAATATTATAAACATGACGACTCACTTTTCAGACGCTCCTACAGTGTCATAAAATGCCGATGTCCAATAAATATCGTACATCACTCGTAGGGTTAGGAGTGATGTACGATATTTTATTATCGGTCTCATGAAATACCGATGCCAGTGGGACGATGGTCGTGGGGGTTAAAGCATAGGCTTTGGATCCACTCCGTCGGCTTGCGGGTTCGATTCCCGCCTCGCACTCTGGAAGAATCTCGGTGGACCATGCGGTGAACACTTGCCTAGCAAGAGAGTTGCTCATATCCGGAGAGTCGTGGGACCGGTACCTCTAGAGAAAAAGGTTCTCTAAGTACTTAAGGCTGTTGCTCTTGGTGGTTCGGAACCCACCTTAAGCTGTAGGTCCCCCTCCCACCAGAAAGTAAGTGTGTGGGGGGTGTGTGAAGGAATAGGGAAGAGATACAAGAACAATGTAAACCCTTAGGGGACACATTAGAATCTTCCATTCCAGAAATACCGATGCCGTATAAAATATCGTGCATCACTCGTAGGGTTACGAGTGATGTACGATATTTTATTATCAGTCTCGTAAAATGTCAATGTCGAATAAAATATCGTACATCACTCGTAAGGTTACGAGTGACGTACGATATTTTATTTGTCATCAGCATTTTATGAGACTGTAGGGCCGTCTGAAAAGTGAGTCGTTATGTTTATAATATTATCTTAGGTCCTGAATAGGGTTGTAAAGTTTCATGAAACTTTGACCAAATGAAAAGTTTCATAAAAACTTTGGAAACGTTTCAAAGTTTCAAAATTTAGGGCGGGAAAATTCGAAGTATGAAAAAATACTAAAACGTATTAAATATAAACATTTAATAATATCGTTTGTGTTTCGAAGCAAATCGTTTCAACTAACTTAAATAAATAAATCACGTGTTAATTGTTAATGACATGTCATTTTTTGGATATTAAATTTTGAAAATTGATTTCAATAAAATAAAAATAAATTTCGTATTTAATACATATTTCATTTTTAGAATGATTCATTTTTAAAACTATTTCATTAAAAATGCCAAAACTTCTAACGGAAATGAATAAAATAACATTCTGCTATTTCATTAAACTATTAGGCTTATTTTCATAAATTGTTTTCGGTGAAAAGAAGTATTACCAGTTTGTTTTTAAATTTATATAAATATAATTTTTATAAGATTCTTGAGAAAATTAAAAAAGATTGGTGAATATTTCAGATGTGCCAAAAACGAATTCAGAAGATTTTAAAGAAATTTTTTATTTCACAGGATCTTACAAAATATAAGGAAAAATTCGAGTCTTTTTGAAAGATATTCAGGACCTATAGAAGTGTGGAAGAAAAAAAAAACTATTTGATAAATTTTCGGAAATGTTTCTAAGTTTTAAAATATTTTTAATCCATTCAAAACCTCTTAGATTCTTTAAAATATTTTTAACTGACTCGAATTTTTCTTCAAATTTTTAAAACTCATATAAATTGTAAATAAATTGCCTTAAAATCTTCAAAATGTTCCCAGAAATAAAAAAAAAATTTGTTTGAATCTCTTTAAATCTCATAAACATTTCTTTAATTTACTTGAATTTTTTTAATTGTTCAATCTTACAAAATTGAAACATTTTGCTTTAAAATATTCTACACCATTTTTTAAAATTATAGGATATCGATTTTAAGAAAAAATCATTTGAAATTTCCCCAAGAACTATAAGAAAATTCTTTTTTTTTTATATATCTTTTCAGTATTTTTCAACTTTCTAATCTTTTAAAATTATTCAGATTTTGTCTGAATTTCTTATAAATTCTGCAAAATTAAAAAAATTGTCGTAAAATCTTCCAGATTCTTCTTTCACAATTTTAGAAATATTTTGGAATTTTTCAAAATCTTTTCAAATATTCTCATTTAATGAATTTTTCAAAATAAAAAATCATTTTAATTTTTCTTAGAAACCTAGTGATTTTTTTTAATTTTCTTTGAACCTTACAACATTTTTTTAATCTCTTTATATTAGATTTTTTTCTAAAATGATCTAATATGGCAAAGTTGCAAAATTTGGCTTCAAAATCTTTGACACTCTTTTAAAAAATTGTAGGATATGATTTTAAATATTTTGTCATCTTTTTTAATTTTATTGCAGAATTCATGAAAAAAAAATCATTAAAAATTTTCCCATGAATCTTGAGAACATTTTTTTAATTCTCTTGATACCCTGCCAAATTCAGTTTACCTAAAAATGATTCAAATCCTAAAAAATTAAAATTGTCTTAAAGTCTTCCATATTCTTCTTCCACACATTTTCAAATCTTCCAAACTTAAAATTATTCTTCTAAATGAAACCAAAACCATTCAAATTTTTTCCAAAAATCTTAGAAAAAATAATCTCCTCAAATCTTTTAAAATGATTGAAAAGCTTCTAAATTTTTTCCCCCGTTAACTGTGTTAAATGACCTAACATCAACCTTACACGAGTGCGCAAGCGCATACGTGTTTGTGAAACTTTCAAACGTTTCAGAAACTTTGGTCCCATGAAACATTTCATTGTTTCATGAAACTTTCAATGTTTCAATGAAACGTTTCATAGACTCACAACCCTAGTCCTGAAAACATACGACTGACGTGGCAGTCATCTTATTATCTGTGATTGGTAATCTCGAATGGCGCGAAATTTGAAAATACTTCAGTGGCCATTTGTGAAACTAGTTATTCTACAGTGTGGCAGCTCACTTTCCAGGGGGCCTCATAGGCTCACAACATGGTGGATTCGAATAAAGCGAATTGATAGTTAATGCTCTTCTTCATTAACATTACTCTAATAACTTTGAGGAACCCAATAGTTCGCGGCCCAGGTGGCGCTGTCGTCAAGGTCAAAGAGTTACCCTACATGCGTATAACACTCACTAGTCGAGTGTTCAGCCCACAGCTAATATTAATCGTGACTCTTGCAAGAGACACTCTATTACGTGCGAGAAAGTGCATGTAAGGGAAATCCCATCTACAGTTAATCCCTTCAAAACCAACAGAAGCTGCCTTGGATCAAACAGAACTAAATTACTTAATTAGAACTTCCTGATAAGATTATTACGCCCTGATTTCACAGAATCTTCATTCAACTATTAAATAAAGGGACTAAACTGCAGAAATCATGGAAAATAATCTCACTTTCAAAACTTAATTAGTACTCTAGTGCTAGTTTCAGGGATTACACACTGCATACCACCTTCTAATTTTAGGATATAGGAATCTTCACCATTTTCAGATTGCACAAGGGTTGTTATATAGATTAGGGTGGCCCAAAAAAAAAAAAAAGTTTCACATTTTTGTTGCGGCACCCCCTCCATTATTTTATTTTTCTTTGGTTCCTAAAAAAGTGAACACGTGTTTTTTAATATTAAGTGGATCCGCATATCCCCTGAAGCTTCTCATAAGAATAACATTTGAAAGAAAAACATTTTTGTCATTTCCGCCCAAAACATGAAAAGTAAACTAAGCCTATGGATTTCGGCGCCCTGAATCCGATGTCAGAATTTGCCCTACACGTCAGCGTTTCACCCTAACCTTGAAAAACTTGAAAAAATTAGTATTTCCTGTTCTGGGGATGAGGCATATCAATTCTTATATTTTTTGATGCACTGAATGCGAATTAGCTGTCAGAATTGATCCCACTCGTTGCCCTTCAACACTAACCTAAAAAAACTAAACTAACCTAACCTGGCCTCATATAACCCTTATCTTCCATCGCGGTGACGGTATTTTTGTCAAATAAAATGTTATGTTCTGTTTCGATATGATGCTCAGCTAGTGCTGATTGCGTGAAATATTTAATCCTGACTTTACTCTCATTGTCCTTCACACGTTGGCTCACCGCTCTCCCGGTTTCTCCAATATAGACTTTTCTACAAGAACAAGGGATTTTATATACTCCCTGACCCGACGCCGATAATGGGGTTCCTAGTACCTGCATCGTAAAACACTTTCTTTTTGTGCCTGCCGTGATGGCATGAACGGTTTCTACTAAAGGACTCAGCCAGTATGGATCAGGGAATATATAAAATCCCTTGTTCTTGTGGAAAAGTCTATATTGGAGAAACAGGGAGCGCGGTGAGCCAACATATAAAGAAACATGAGAGTAAATTCAGGCTTAAACATTTCACGCAATCAGCACTAGCTGAGCATCATATCGAAACAAGACATAGTATTTTATTTGACAAAACTACCGCCATCGCGATGGAAGACAAGGATTATATAACACCAGGTTAGGTTAGGTTAGGTTAGTTTAGGTGAGTTCAAGTTAGGTCACGTCAATTTTAAGAACAAGACTCCGCTAATATAGGCTTTCAACCAAAAAATCAGCCTTCAAGGCAGTATATCACGATTTTATATAATTTTATTTATGTTTTTTAGGTTAGTATAAAGGACAACGTGTGGGATCAATTCTGACAGCTAATTCGCATTCACTGCATCGAAAAACATAAGAATTGATATATCTCATCCCCAGAACAGGAAATACTAATTTTTTCAAGTTTTTTTAAGGTTAGGGTGAAACGCTAAGTGTAGGGCAAATTCTGACATCGAATTCGGATTCAGTTCATCAAAATACCTGGAAAAACATGTGGCGCTCCCAGATCACGACACTTTATTTTTTTTTGTGTGGCTGTGTTATTATTTGTTTCTAATTTGTTGGGTTCCGTAGCCCGGGGCAGAAACCCTTATAGTTTCAGTCGGCTGTCCATCTGTCCATCGTACTTTTTCCATAGGAGGGGAAGTAAGAAGAAAATAGGCGGCAGAAAAAATGAAAGAAAAGGAGAGGAAGGGAAGAAGGAGAAGTGTATGGAAATGAGGAGAGGAGAATATGGAAATTGAGAGGAATTGAGGAAAGGGAAGTAGGAGAAGTGAGGAAAAAATGTGGGAATGGGAAGTAGTACAAGTGACGGAAATTATTGAAGAGAAAGTAGGGGGTGTAATGGAAAATTAAGGATAGGGGGAGGAAGGAAAATTAGAGAGCAGAAGTGGGGAGAAATGTGTAGAACTGGGGGAATTGGGAGAAATTATTAGAAGTGAGGGAGGGCAGTGAGTAGAATCGAGTGGAGAGGAAGTAAGGAAAAATTGGGGATAGGGAGGTAGAGGCAATGTGGAGAAATGAGGAGTAGCAAAATAAGGGAAAATGAGTGGTGGGGAAGTGAGGAAAAATAGAAATGGAGAGAAGAAGGAGTAAGTGGAAGTAGGGGAAATTATGAGAAATTATTGGAAGTGAGGGAGGGTACTAAGTATAATTGTGGGGAAGGGAGTGTTAGCTGAGGAAGTGAGAAGAAATTAGGGGCTGTGAGGTAGAGGAAATGAGGAGTAGGAAAATAAGGGGTAGTAAGGGGAGGGGAAGAGAGTGGGCATTAGGAGGCGAAGTTAGGGTATTTTATCAATCTATCTAATGAACTTGGAGATTGTATATATTTCTATTTTCATTGTTTTTTATTGTTTAAACAACTTATTTATGTTTCATTCTAACTTTTCAACGGAAAATGTTAGGAAATCGTACTTTCTTGCTAGTTTTTCAACAAATTCAAAAGTTCAGCGTATTTTCACGTTTTTGACGGAATTTTCGGACTTTTTTCCCCCATGTTATTCGTATGGGAAATTTCAGAACCTTAGAATCTCAGGACATGACCAGAACAACTTAATATTTTGAAAAATAAATAAATAAAAAATAACATATATTTACATTTTTGGGACAACCTAACGAAATGTAGGGGTTCTGCAAACAAATTTGAAACTCTTTTTGGGGCCACCCTAATATAGATATTTGACTTGAAGATTATTGGAATAGGAACACTGGAACAATCGTCGCAGGTCATAATAAAATTCCTTTAATGAATTTCAAAAAAAAATAAAAGAATAAAATTTCTCTTAAATGGGCCAAACCCAAAAATTTTCAGTCATTATTTAGAGGTAATTCAAATCCTTCCCCAATATAAGAGGTCTAAACCTGCATATTTATTTAGTTTTACAATCAAAAATCTCTGAAATGCACGTTTCCTAAAGAGAAATAAATTGCAGTTGCTATCACATGTAAATAGGGTGACACTTTCGTTGAAAAAAAATGTTAATATAAATGCACGATCAGACGGAAAGAAATTTTTGCTCATTTGAATAATACAGAGAGGTCCAGTTCAGAATATCAGGATGATTTAGTATTTGAATATATCACTCTCCTTTTCTTTTAATTGATCCATGAAAAATAATTTTTTTTTTCGAAACATGACAAAATGATGGCAGTTTTGCTAAATTTCTTGAAAATGGACTTTCTCAAACACCCCACCCAAAAACTCCTTTTATAACTCCTCACTATTGCCCCTTCCCTCGCTGAGCAATCCCTCCCCCTCGCTAACCCTCAGTCACCCTCTCATGCACCACTTCCACTTCCCCGCTTCCTCTATTTTCACCTTCTCTACTTCTTCTCACTCCCACCTCTCCTACTCTCCTCAACCCCTCCAATTTTCTCACTCCCTCTTACTTCTCCCCTTCCTCCCTTACTTCCCCACACTTTTCTTTAGTACCCTTACCATCCCCTCACTTCCCCTACTCTCCAGCCCTTCCGCAACCTTTTTTTTCTTCCCCTTCTAGCTCCATCTACTTACCCTTCTATACCCTACTCACGCTACTTCCACCTCCTCTATTTCCTCTCGTCTCAACCCTTACTTTTTCATTCCCTCACTTCCTTATACCTCTTCTATCCTTTTTCCTACTTACCCGTACACCTACTCTCCTCACTTTCTCTCTCATACAATACTTTTCCCTCCCCTTGTTCTTTTCACTTCCCAAACCCGTCCACCCCTTACTTTCCCACCCTTCCCCTCCCTCCCCATTCTCTAACTTCCCGCACAGTTTAGAATGATATATGTAAATACTAAATCATTCCGGCATGATGAATTAGACTTTTCTTGAAATTTTTTATGATTTTAAATAAAATTGGTTATTTTTGAAGTGTCAGTTTTTTTAAAGCTACTCAAAAGGTAATTTAATGATCAGTTCTCAGCGAATAATTTCTTTTCCGTTAAATAGTTTAGCTAGCCTCTTGCTTTGACATTACCCAAAAAAATAATAATCGTGTAACGTACAATAATGATGTACAACACGACTCGATCACGAAAATCACTCCCCCTACATATAGGCATGCGACGAGGAACTGTAGTGTTTAGCAGTCAGCCGGATTTGGAGCCTGGTGGTCCCAGGAGAAGCTTGGCCGACATTTACAAGCTTCACCAGCGCAGAGAGACCGAAGGACCAAATCGTTTAGGGGTCTTCCAACGATTATTCAGCCTATTTGGCAGTCGTCCTGCTAGCAGAAAAGCTTCTACTGCATCATTTACTGGTAATCAGAAAAAATTCTTTCAATTTCAATGTATTTATTTTCACTTACACTATACACTTACAATAGTATATTCAAATATATTCATCTATACTCTCCCTTTCGTACCTCCTCACGTACCACATCCCTTCTCTTAATTCCCCTCCCATCACTTTAAACTATTCCCCTGTCCTCTCTTATAACTTATCACTATTTTTCCTTCCTTCACTTCCCTCACTTCCCTCGATAACCCCTGCTCCTCGCTAACCCTGACTTATCCTCCCACCTTCTACTTCCACTCCCCCACTTCTACTGTTTCCACCTCCTCTTCTACTCATCACTCCCACCTTTCCAACTTCTCTCAAATCCTCCAGTTATCACACTTCCTTCTACTTCTCCCCTCTCCTTCCTTCCCATAGCTCCCTAGCCCCTTCCCTAATGACCTTTCCATACCCTACTTCCTCCTCATCTACTTTTCCTCACTTCTCCCTCTCTCAACCCCTACTTCACCGCCCTTCCCATTCTTTCTCTTTCCTCTTTTTCCTCATAGCTTCCCATTTCATCACTTTCCATACTTCCCGTCCTTCTCCTACCCCTTCCATCACTTCCCTCACTTCCCTCGACAAGCCTCCCCTGCTCCTCGCTAACCCTGACTTATCCTTCCACGTCCTGCTTCCACTCCCCTACTTCTACTCATTCCACCTCCTCTACTTCTCCTCACTCCCACCTTTCCTTGTCCCCTCAAATTCTTCAGTTATCTCACTTCTTCCTACTTCTCCCCTCCACTTCCTTTCCCTTGCTCCCTATCCCTTCCCATAATTACCCTCCTATACCCTACTTCCTCCTCACCTACTTTTCCTCACTTCTCCCTCTCTCAACCCCTACTTCCCAGCCCTTCCCTTTCTTTCTCTTTCCCCTTCTACCCCATAGCTTCCCACTCCATCACTTTCCCTACTTTCCCGCCTTTCTGCTACCTTTCCGCACTTCCACTTTCCTTCCCCTCCTCTAACTTTCCCTCCTTCCACTACCCTCGCTCCCCCACTTAGCCTCTCATATCCTACTAACTCTGTACCTTTGTTTAATATTTATTTGAGGTTGAAACAATTCCCAAACATCCTGCAGACACAAAATCGTGAATCTGTCAAATTCATCAGCAAAAAAATTTTGTTCCAGTGGATTTGATATACAAAATAGGAGGCATTCGACCAAATACAACAAAAAGTTTTTGAGAAGGATAACATCTCAATAATAGACGAATTTTTTTATCAGAAAACATTTTTTGGGATTGGAAGTTTTTGCAATTGTTTTAATAAAAACTGTCCATTTTTCAGATTTTCAGATTCTTTAGAATTATTGATCTTTAGGTTCGAAATTAAAAAAAAAATTAATAATTAGATATTTTGTCGAAAAAACGTTATCTTCACATTTCGTGCGAGATCCTTCGTAAATTACAAAAAAAATAATAATAATTTTAGTTTTGAAAATTTTGAAATATTCTGAAATGTTGAGAATTTTGAAAATTTACAGAAATGTAGAGTATCCAAAAAATTTCGGCAATTCACGATTATTCATTGTAAATTATGGTAATTTATTGATAGAACTTTTTTTCCCCCCGGTTTTCAAACATTTTCCCGATTGTTTGGAATTTTAAATACAAACATTCAAAACTAAAAAATCATCATTCGAAATATTCAAGAATTAATCTTCAAACGAAATTATTTAATAAGGGTCAATTAAAAATAAAACGTTGAATATTATATGAATTTTCAGATTAATTTAGACCCAAAAATTGGCATTTTTAACTAAAAAGGAGGATTTTTGATTCAAGAATATTAATTTTCGACCAAGAAAAAGGAATTTTTGAAAAAGTACATGAATTTTCAACTTGAAAAGATCAATTTTTAATAAAAATATTAATTTTCAACTGAGAATGGAAAGTTATATTGTTAGTTAAAAACATTAATTATCAACCAAAAAAAGGAATCTTTAACAAAATAGTTACATTTTCCACATAAGAGAAATACTTTTATCTAAAATAATGAATTTAAAAAAAATGAATTTTCAACAAAAACTTAAGAAAATATAAATTTTTAACAAACCAGTTCAACTTTCAAACAAGTAGTTGAATTTCCATTTAAAAAGGATGAATTTTCAACCGAATAGTTGAATTTTCCACAAAAAAGATTAATGTTCCACCAAGAAGATTAATATTCTACGAAAAACAAATTCAACAAATTACATTAATTTTCAACAAAATTGTTGAATTTTAAAGCCAAAAAAACGAATTATCTACAAAACGGTTGAATTTTCGACCGAAAAATATGTATCTTATCATGAAAATTAATCTTCTACCAAAAAGTTAAATTTTTTTTAAATAGTTCATTTTTTAACAAAAAAGTTAATTTGCAATTCAGTAGTTTGATTTTCTACCAAAACGTTGAATCCTCAAGCAAACCAGATTAATTTAGACCCAAACGGTTGCATTTTTAATCCTAGGGGATGAATTTTTGACCAGAAGATTAATTTTCGATCAAATAAAACGAATTTTTAACAAAATACATGAATTTTTAACTATAAAAGATCAATTTTCAATCAGAAATTTCAACTTCAACCAAAAATTGACTAGTTACATTGTTAGTTACAAAAATTAATTCTTAACCAAAAAAAAACGAATTTTCAACAAAATAATTACATTTTCAACAAAACAGTTCAACCCAAAAGATGATTCTTCAATCTAGAAGATTAATTATCTAAAAATGTAAGAATTAATTTCTCAGTCAAATTTAAAGTAGTTCAACTTTTGAAAAAGTAGCTAGATTCTCGGACCAAAAAAGATGACTTTTTAAAAAAATAGTTCCATTTTAAAAAAAAAATAAAATTTCAAACAAGCTCTAGAATTTTAAGCCAAACGAGATGAATTCCAAACTAAAAATATAGTAATAGTAGTTTTTGCAACCAAAGGTATCGATCTTTCTTAAAAACAGAGAAAAAAAAGAATTCATCAAATTTTATCATTAGGAAACGTACTAAATGTTATCTAAGTTCGTAACGTTACATCCTCTGGGGGGGGGGGGGGGGGGGGGGGGGGGGGGGGGGGGGGGGGGGGGG